>CABHPH010133074.1:17636-41740 GCA_902168325.1 Peromyscus nudipes | reverse complement strand
TCTTGAATGCTGCTGTTCCTTCTACCAGGAGAGCCCCCTGGATCCTCTTCCCACTCAGTCCTTGTCACCCGACACAGCAATTGGCTGTGGTGTGTGTTTGGCAAACGCTAACACTTCACATTGCGGTGAGAGGTTGGGATGGATGAGTAGGCAGTCTGTGGACGAGTGGATGGCTGAGGCAATGGGTGGGTATAGACAGAAGTGGATGGGATGAATAAAGGTGTGGCTAGATGGTAGATGGATGAATGATGGGTGGATGTAAGAAAAATGGATGAGCAGGTGGATGGTAATAGAGGAATACATGGGTGAGTGGCTAGATGGATGGATAGATGGTGGATGAACACATGGATGGGTAGATAGGTGGATGGGTGAATGATAGATGGATACATGAGCGGGTGACTGGCTGGCTAGACTGATTTATGGATAAAGGGATGGGAAGATGGATAAGTGGATGGATGCGTAGCCAGTTAGGTGACTATGAATGGGTGCATGGATGTATCATTGTACAGAACAAAACATGGGCTTTATCTTCAGGTCTTGAGTGGTGGCCCTGCAGCCTTGCTCTTGCCGTTTCTTTCCTACCAGCCTGTTCCAGTCTAATGCACTGTCTCTCTAGCCTTGCAAAAGGCCTCTGCATTCCTCAGACCTTTGCTTTTCCAGCTGCTCCCTCCTGGGATGGCCTCTCTGCTTGTCTGTCTCTGCACAGAATGCAGTTCTCAAGTCAACTCCCCACTGCACACACATGCACATTCCCTCACTGGAACCCTATGCAGTCTTTAAAAAAAAAAATGGCACGCGCGCGCGCACTCGGGTCCTCAGTCTTGTGCAGCAAGCACGTTTACCCAATAAGCCATCTTGTCTTTCCTCCTCTGAAATATTTTTTTAAATTTTTTTTTTTTTTTGAGATCGGAACTCACTATGTGGTACTGATTCGCCTGGAACCCACTATGTAGACATTGGCTTTGAACTTGGGGCAATCCTCAATTGCAGATGAGGGTCACCACCCTCAGCTCTTCTGGGGTATTTGAAGCTGCCAGCAAGTTTCTGGCTGCCCAGCTCTGCTTTCTACCTGGCTGAGTATATACCTGCTCAGGCTTTGCCTTAGTCCTACAGCCCTTCCTGGGCACATGGCCCTTGCTAGTCATGGAGGACCCAAAGACAAAGCTAGTGGCCCCATGTCTCATGGTATGGGCTTTCTCGTCTTCCACCTGGACTGCGGGGACCACACAGCTGTTCACATACTCAGCACCTCCAGCCTAGGGCATGGACCTGGCCACTCTGAGCAGACAGTGAAACAAAGTTATCACAGGTGGGCAGGAGGAAGCCACAGAGGGCTTCCAGAACAGAACCCCCGCCGCCCCGCCCCCGCCACCCCGCCCCACCCCCACCCCCGTGTGCCGCCGCCTGCAAAGGGCCAGGAGAGCAGCAGCCTGGTGCCTTTTCTAACACCATTTCCTTCTTTAGTAATGAGATGTGGGACCTGGTCTGTAGGAAGCACTTCAGTAAGTCTTAGACTCTAGGCCTTAGAGTGGAGAAGTAACGGGACTAAGGGCTGTGGAATCCAGTGTCAGGAGCTAGTGACCGCAGGTTCGGTGGGGGAGGAGGAGGGACCTGGATGGCTCCTGAGGCAGGATGGGCAGCAGAAGGAAAGGAAGGAGCAGTCCAGGGCCAGGCTCACAGCGGGTGCATGAATGTGGTGAGAGCAATCCTCTCTGTGGGGTTTAGGATAACATCAGCCGTTGGTTTTCCTGCCTCTACCTCCCAAGTGATGTGATTGCAGTCACGTGGTGCCATGCCTGCCTTTACGTGGTGCTGGGGATCAAACCCATGACTTCTTGTATGCCAACAGACTTCTACTACCCAAGCAATTCCAGAACCCACACTTCAAACACAGGCGAAGCCCAACAAACCCCTACTACCCAAGCTATTCCAGAACCCACACTTCAAACACAGGCGAAGCCCTCAGCCTGGTGCCCTCACACTCTTGGCCTGACTTAGCTGGCTTTCCTGTGTCTCTCTGTCTGATCAGCATCCTGAGCTGGACCACAGGTCTTCATGGGAAGGTGCTCAGACGGGGAGAGGGGCGCATCCACTTCCCCCCGTCCTAGACTTTGTCTCTCCCTGGTGTGCCTGGTTTCAGAGCAGTGCCCCCCAAGGAACATGGTACGAGCTCATTCTGTAGGGCTGCATGGGTATGCATATGTGTATGTCTGTGTATGTGTGTGCTCATGTATGTCTATGCTCATGTGTGTGTTCCCATCTAAGCTTCTCCAGAACTTCAGATGTCAGGTGCTGCCCCTGGGCAGATCCTGTCCAGAGCTGAGGCCCCATTCTCCCCTCCCTTACTGTGCCTCGGCTTTCCTTTCTAATGCCCACCCCCAACTTGTTGAGAGGGTCAGACCCACCCTTCCTCTGGCATCCTCTCCTTTGGAAGGCTCCTGGGGGTGAGGCTACTTCTGGATGCTGACCTCACCTCGCCTAGGTCACTGGGTTGACGTTCCCAATCCTGTCTCTGCTCCTCATCCGTCATAGCCACACAGCTACCAGAGACAGCCAGTTAAGATGCCAAACCAGAGTGCCAAACAGATGGCTTAGTGCGTTAAGGTGCTTGCCACCAAGACGGATGATCTGAGTTCAATTCCCGGAACCCTCACGGTCGAGGGAGAGAACTGACTCAGACAGTTGTCCCCCCACCACACGCACACTAAATAAATAAACAAACAAATAATAAATGTTTAAATAAACTTTCAAGGGGGCCGGAGAGATAGCTTAGTTGTTAAGAGCATTGGCTGCTCTTCCAGAGGCCCTGGGTTCAATTCCCAGCACCCACATGACAGCTCACAACTGTCTGTAACTCCAGTTCCAGAGAATCTGACACTGTTATACCAATGCACATAAATAAAGTTAAATTATTTTTAAAAAGACTTTTAAGTGCTAGTCTGTTAGCTTGCAGCCCTCCCAGGCCACGTGAGCAGCCCTCCCCCAGCTCTGCCTGCACCTGGGTCCCTTCCCTCCGTTCACCTGCTCCAGCCATGGTGCTGGACACAATGTCACTTCCTGGCACTCCATGTGCACTCCGACCTCAGGGCCTTTACACTGCTGTTCCCCACAGCTGGAACCCCTTCCCTAGATGTCCAGCTGCCTCTGACTGCCCTCTCTACAACTGCAGCCCTCTAGACCCCTCCTCGGCCCCTGTGTTACTTTATTGTCTCCTTTGGTACATTGTGTGTGTGTTGGTCTCTTTGTTCAGATAGACACACGCTATTCTAACCTATGGAATGTCCCCTCTGCTGTGAGAATGGAAGTTGAGGTGGAGCCTGGGATGGTCCCTTTCTTCTGCTCCCAGCTCCATCCTCATTTAGTGCCTGGCATGGAGAAGATGCCAGTGTCTGTGGGATCCCTGAATGTGTGCCTGTTGGTATGGGGACAGTACCTAAGTCTCCAAACTGGGCTAGTCCCTGCCTGCCTATGGCTGGTGACCTCCAGCCCTGGCTGGGGCCTCCCCACTGTGCCCTGGAGGTGGATCAAAGGGCTAAGAGAAGCCCGGGGCAACCCTCATGCCGGCTGGGCAGGCGGCAGGTCAGCAAGGCCCTGCCAAGCCCTGGCAGGCCAGGAGGTACCACACCGGCAGCCAGTGAGCATGGCCAGCCACGCTGCACATTCCAGCCGCCTGATTGACACGCACTCCGGGCCTGCCTGCGGCTCCTGCCGCATCAAAGCAGATGTTTGCAGCTGGTTTGAGTTGGATCCCATCAACAGGCCCCTTTTTGTCTCCAAATAAAAAACAGCTAAGCCCGGAATGATAAGGATGCACAGACACATGGGGGAGATGTCAGTAAGTCCCAGTGATGGACTGACTCCTGCAGTCCCTCCCACCCCTACTGTCCAGGGCCCTGTCCCCAGGCTTTGGAGGCCTGCCCCTCACCCCTGTATCTATATCGTAGGGTACCACAGCCCCCAACTGTAAGAACCCCATACCACAGGGAGCTCTTGCTAGCTTGAGCCCCATCAGTGGAATCTGGAGTCCTGCCACCACCTGAGTGTGGCCTGGAGAAGGCTACCACACCTGCTAGGTGGGCACCCAACCTCCATTTTCTAACAGAGAGCCAGACTGTCAGGATAGAGGTGTCTTGTCCCAAAATCAGGAAGCTAGTAGGGCAGATTCAAAACCACTCCTGCCACCTCCCAGAACCAATTCCCTAGGCCTGTGTGATGTCCCCTCCACAAGGAAGTCCCCAGCTGTCCTCCACATTTGTCATCCCAGCCTCCTGTGGTGAGCACAGCCTGGCAGATCACCTGCCACACTGTGGCCATCTCTGTGGGACCAGGCAGTCTGGCTCTGCACCCAGGCATCCTCAGAGCCAGCTTCCAGAGTGTGGCTGGATGGATCAAGGAAGGTGCCGCAGTGGGCACAGAAGGCCACCAAACCAGCAGCATCCATTCACCTGGTCTCTGTCGGAGAGAAGAATCCAGCAGTTATGTCCAGGAGCTCTGGGGCTTAGCTAGGAAGCATCTGCCTCAGCCACCGTGACATTCTGACAGAAGCCTTGACAGAGAGAGACAGACAGACTCCGGTGTGTTTCTAGAGAGAGCAAATCTGTGTCTTGTTACCTAGTGATATTCTTAGAGCCCCTTAAAGAAACATAATTTTTTTCTCACCCAACCTGGCTGCCATTTCATTTTTCACAAAGTTGTTCATCCATTCAACAAACGCTAATAATCTCGGTGTCAGACCTGGGGGTAAGTTAGACCCAGTGTCAATTCCTAGCTCAGTAGGGACATTGGACACATAAATGCAGAATGGCTGAGAGTCAGGGAAGCCCTCACAGAGAAGGGGACCTTTGAAGCAGGCCTTGAAACTGAACAGTCCAGAAGCCAAGGGAAGAGCAAGAGAAGGCCAACCTTGGAAGCCGGCGGGAATTGCTGGGTTTGGGGGCAGTGAAAAGCATGTCAGCTGGTGACAGGCCAGGATGTGGCTTAGAGGGCCATGATTTGATCTTGGGCTCTACCTTGAGATTATTCTGTGCTCTCAAGTGTTGTGAAGTAAACTAAAGTCTACTTTGACTCAACGAAGGAGTGTCAGCTTTCCGTCACTGTCACAAAACCCCTGAGGCAATCATCTGCTAAGAAGGAAAGATCTGTTTTGGCTCATGATTTTAGAGGCTTTGGTCCATGGTCACTTGGCCTAGTGGCTTTGGGCCTATGGTAGGGTGGAACATCATGACGGTTTCCAGGACCCCTTTCAAGGCACAGGGACCTAACCTTTCCCCTACCTTCCTAAGAAACACCACCTGCTAATAGTGCCACAGGCTAGCCTCGTATGAGCCTTTGTGAGACATTTCCAAACCACAGCAAGGAAGTAAGGCTAGGTTTCTGAGTGTCTTCAGGCTTGCTTCCTTATCAGTTGAGAAGCAGCAGTGTCCGCTGGGGAGGAGTGTGGTGATTACAAGGCCTGGGAGGCTGACTCATCACTGAAGCTGCCCATTGAGGCCTTGTCTCGAGGGGCTGAAGGAGGTCCCTGAGAGCCATGAGCACACATGTGGAAGAGAAGTTATCCTCAGAACCCAGCTGGGGCCCCACAAACTGTAAAGTGCACTGATGGACCGGACGGTGGTGGTGCACACCTTTAATCCCAGCACTCGGGAGGCAGAGCCAGGCAGATCTCTGTGAGTTCGAGGCCAGCCTGGTCTACTGAGCGAGTTCTAGGACAGCCAGGGCTACACAGAGAAACCCTGTCTCGAAAACAAAAAAAAAAAAGTATGCTGATGGGGCATGCTGTGCAGCGAGGAGGAGGAGGAGGAGGAGGAGGAGGAGGAGGAGGAGGAAGGAGCTCCACTCAACAAGAGTGCTAAGCTAGTGCTGGGGATAGTTTTAATTTATCTGTTTTTGTTTTATGTGCATTGGTGTTTTAACATGGAGGTCAGGTCCCCTGGAACTGGAATTACAGACAGTTGTGAACTGCCATGTGGGCATGGCATGTTCACAACTGCCATTGGGTGCTGGGAATTGAACCTGGATCCTCTGGAAGAGCAATCAGTGCTCTTAACCACTGAGCCATCTCTCCTGCCCGAGCTCTGGGAATCTTGAAGATGTAATAGAAGCAATCATAGTCCCCTTTTACCCATCCAGCCCCAGGAGCCCTGCAACCCCCACCCCCACCCCCACATCAGCAGCATCTATCATTGTCCCCATTAGACTGAGGCACAAGAGTACATACTTAAACAAGGTTCCAGGGCTTGACAGTGACAGAGCCAGGGTTCTGAGCTCAGCATGTACCACCTGAACTCTGGGGTGAGGACATCTCAGAAAGGCCAGTGTTGTATGCAGCTAGAGCTTTGCTCCAGACATCCCACAGTGGCCACTGGCTAAGAAGTTAGTCTGTCAGATTTGTGACCCACATTCAAATCCTCTGCAAAATACTGTGTTTTCAGACTTTTTTTTTATTAGCCTGTTATGAGTTTAATAAATTATGCTTTAGACAAACCAAACCAATTGCTGATGGGAACGGGATCTTACATCCTGGAACTCTTTCAAAGAGGGAAGTCCTCATGATAGAACATTTTACACAATGATCACTGAAAAATGTGCATATAGAGTGATGTTCAATTTGGTTTTTATTTATTTTATTATTATTTTTAGAGTGGATCTCATGGATCCCAAGCTGGCCTCAAAGTCACTATATAGTCAAGGATGACTTTAAGCTTATGATCCACCTCCTGAGTGTTGGGATTCCATGTGTATGTCACCATTTCTGGCTCATGCAACCCTGGGGATCAAACCCAGTTTCGTGCATGCCCAGCCCTCGGTTTACTTTGTAAAGAACCCAGACCCTTTGTGGAGAGGAAGAATCATGGCGTGTGATGTGGATTGGGCCTCCAGGAAGCTCATAGCCTTGGGGCAGGTGCTCAGACCCCGTACCCAGAGACAAGGGCCTCTGGACTCACAGGGTCAGAGCAGTGCTATGTGTGACCTTGGACAAGTGTCTGCCCCTGCCTCCCAGTAGGTCTGTGAGGACCTAGAGAGATGACGCAGGTGGGCGGCCCCAAGCGAGCTGTCCTGTCTTTGAGTCTAGAGAGTAGGGCCCATTATGGCAGAGAGGAGCAAGAGGGACTAGCCCTGGGGGTTCTGCAAGGCATGCTGGGACTTGTACACACAGCCAGGAACCCGCTCCCAGAAATCGTGGGGGCCCCAATAAGCAGGGACCACAAGGCCCCCTGAACCAACATGGTGCCAAGGGCCTCCCAGGCACCTAGTCTTCCCAATTGCTCTGCAGTTAGTTAGGACAGCACCCCCTACTACCACCATTTTGGGGGTTTGAGACAGAGTTTCCCTGTGTGGCACTAGCTTTCCTGGAACTCACTCTGTAGACCTCTAACTCAGAGATTCTCCTGCCTCTGCCTCCTGGGTGCTTGGATTAAAGTTAGTGTGTGCCGCCACAGCTGCCTGGCTCGTTTTTTGTTTGTTTTCTTTGTTTTTAAGGCAGGGTCCCATGTAGCCAGGCTGGCCCCGAACTCTGTGTAACCAGAGATGACCTTGAACTTTTCCATTTCTTTTTATTACTGTATGTATGGTGGGAGGGCATACTCACTAGAGCGTGCCACATGGAGATCTCTCCTTCCTTCCACCTTTCTGTGTGTTTAAGGGATTGAACTCGGTTCCGACTTATGCAGCAAGTCCCACCCAGTGAACCATCTCATTGACCCCAACCTTGAACTTTTGATCTTCCTGTCTCTACCTCTCTGATGCTGAGATTACAAGTGTTTACCACCATGCCTGGTTAAACTTGGTGCTGGGGATGGAACCCAGGTCTCCGTGCATGCCAGACAAGCACGCTACCAACTGAGCTTCATTCCCAGCCCAAATGGTCCCATGTAATAGATGGAGAACTGGAGTCTCAGAGGTTAAATGTCTTGCCCAAAGTCACATAGCAAGGGAACTATGGAGCTAGAGCATAGAGTGCTCATCTAGGACACACAAAGCCCTGGGTTTGCACCATGAGGTGGTGGAACCAAGGTGTGCCCCCGCCCTGTCTGCTGGCAGCTTTAAGCTAGTAGCTCCTGCCTGCTGTGCCGAGAAGCAAGCTGAGGCTGGGAGAGAGGAATTGCTCACAAAGCTTCCAAGCTTCCGTGATGGCAGTGTCCTGTCTGTGGCTGGCCCGCTCCTCCTTGGCTCTCGGTGGCTTCTGGTTCCAGCCATGTGCCCATGGTGAAGGGGATGAGAGAGAGAAGGGGATTTGGAGAGAGAAGGGAACCCCCATACACACACATGCACTCGAGAGTAGCTCTCACTCTATCCCTGCGTGGTAGACAAAGCCGGCCCTGTAATTGGGAGTGAGTATTTCATACGTGCCCCCCGATGTTTTATTGGGTGGAGAGATGCTTGGAGACCGAACGGATGGCACATTCCGTTTATAAAGTGCATGCCGTTTGTTTTATTTCCCAGGCTCTTGCAATCTAGATAACAGATGATGCCCCGAGTGGCTGTGCTGCCTGGAAATGGCTGCTGGAGCCTTTGGAGGGGTATTAATAATAGATTGTGTTGATAAGCTTGGAGAAAGTCGCAATCCACCCCCTGCTGCCAAGGCATTAGTGTGGCTGTTGAATGCGGGAGCGCCAGCTTGGTGGCATAGTCGCTGAATGCAGGTCACCCCCCAACACACACCCTGCTGGCTGCCTCTCTGCAGCCTAGGAAGCTCTGTGTCTTGGAGCTCCACAAGATGTGCTGACTCTGGCCTGGGACCTGGGCCTGCCAAGATGGCCAAGACATGGCCAGTTTCCAGCTGTTCAGACCCCTGCAGCCCTTACTGGGTGCCTTGGTCAGGTACAGAGTAGCAGCAAGGGGTAGGCATCTGCTCTGGGAAGGAGTCCATGGCCAGACGGGTTCTTAGGAGCTCTGCCTACCTATGGCTGCCAGTGGGACAGGTTGGGTCCTGAACAAAACTACCCGGCCTGTGCCTTCCTTGCAAAGTCACAAGCTGAGGTGGGCCTAGAGGGTTCCCACTTGCCTCAAGCACCTGTTCTGACCTTCAGTCCCACACCCAGACTTTGCATACCCACACCACAAATGCACACAGAGGCCCCCTGGAACTAGAAGCAGCCATAACCTGCCTTGAGGTATCCCCACTAGAGCTGGGACCACCTTGGAGACATACAATATGGCTTCTTGCTGACTCACATGCTCAATGTCATCAAATCCTCAGGATGGTCTTCTGGTACCCCCACTTTGCAGCAGAGCAACCTGAGGCAGTAAGGAAGTTCAGAGGCAGGTGGGGGGGGCCATGTGCCCTAGACTAGAGCATCATCACAGAAGGCTTCCCAGAGAAGGTGGCATTGGAGCTGGGTGTTGCAGGTTGAATAGGAGTCTGCCAGACAGAATAGAGGTGGGTACGGGAGTTGTCCCCAGACCAAGAGCTCTGGCCAGTGCCAGGGCAGCAACCAGAACTGTAGGAATCCCTGTCCACTGCGCCACAGTATTTTGTCATGGGCGGTGCTGATGGCAGCCCCGGGAAGGGAGGCAGGGCTGGAGCCTGCCGTTTACTGCTGTCCCTGCTCCAGAACCGATTAGCAGAGAATTGCAGCTGTAATCTGTGCCCGTGATGGCGGGCCATAAAGAGGGATGGGACGCGCGGTGCTCCCAAGGTGGCGCCCGCAGACGTGGCCCGGGGATGCTGGGAATGAAAAATGGTTTTAATTCCCTCCCAGCAGCAATAATTTGATTCTTCATAAATTTTTCCATCAAAGTGTTGTTGAGGCTGAGTTCCCACAGAGCGAGCATGTGGCAGGGTGGGGTGTGGGGAGGAGCGGTCAGCAGAACAGCAGGACCCCTCCAGCACAAGCCAGCCAGGGGCATGGAGACCCTGTTCGGGCTGGACCCTTGGATGGGAGACAGAGCCTGGATCAGCCCACACAGGGAGTTGTTTGTTAAATCACATGTGCGCTGAGCACGAGGAACTCTGGTCTGCACTTCCTTTTCCTCATCCCTAAAACGGGACCAGGTCTCACTGGTCTCAAGGCCATTGCAAGATCAGGTGACATGCATGGGCACAGATTACAGCTGAGTACAGCTACTAGCCATGTTTCAGTAAGCTGTGCCCAGGCTGAAACGAAGGGACAAGAAGGTGACGCCAAGCCAAGGAGCAAGGACAGAATGTGCCCAGGGGCTGCTGTGAGGGTGCTCTGGAGACCTTGTGGCTGTTCTGAGGGGTTACAGCCAGGAAGCCAGGAGTAGCGAGGCGGGGTGTTCTCCTAAGGGCACTAGGGAGCTACAGGAGTGTGGATCAGGAAAGAACAAGATCAACGTGTGTTACAGTCTTCTGTGTCCTGTGTGCACAGGTGAGGGAAGATTGAAGCGTCTGAGAATCTGGAAGCCCAGGGTAGGAAGAAGGGTCCCGGCTGGAGGGCAGGGCAAAATTGGGATTATTTGGCTATGGGGGTGAAGGAGACTGGTGGTCAGGAAGTGAGACTGACCCTGAACACTGCCCTCTAGTGGCTACCATGTCTGAGCCGGAAGACCTAGAAACAGAATTGACTGGTCCTTGGGACATGCAAAAGAGGAGGGTGTTTCCCCCACTACCACCCCACTGTCTGCCAGGGTGGCAGAGGGAGATGTCCTGGGCGAGACTCTCTCAGCCCAGCCTGTGCCTCCTTCGTGCCCTGCAGGCTCTTCGCGGCAAAATGCAGCGGCTGCATGGAGAAGATCGCGCCTACCGAGTTTGTGATGCGGGCGCTCGAGTGTGTGTACCACTTGGGCTGTTTCTGCTGCTGTGTGTGCGAGAGGCAGCTGCGGAAGGGTGACGAATTCGTGCTCAAGGAGGGCCAGCTGCTGTGCAAGGGTGACTACGAGAAGGAGAAGGATCTTCTCAGCTCCGTGAGCCCCGATGAGTCTGACTCTGGTGAGCCTGGGCTGGGACAGCTGCAGGACATGGTTCAGTGGGATGCTGGAGGGGGGCTTCTGAGCTCTACAGACCTGCACCACACACATAGAGCACTGGTGTGTCACATCCGTCCCTGCATGCCACCCTAGTATTTATCTGGGTGCCAACCCCAGAGCACACCCACCTGTATGCCTATCTGTCCACACATGTACCCAGTGCCATAGAGACACCACCCCATGTGCCCCATGTGGGGACATGTGCTCACACACCCAAGCATGCAAAGCTCTCCCTAGGCGCGCGCGCGCACGCGCGCGCGCGCACACACACACACGTATGTGCTTCACATCTCTGCAGCTAACCAGTACACTCATAGGCTACATATGCATGTTTGTATAAACACTCACATGCACTGTGCGTGCATACACTTGCTCTTTGGCAAGGCCTGAAGTTCAGCTGGCACCCTGTCACTCCTGAAACTTGAGCAGGGCACATGCTGAGATGACTGGCCTGTCCTTTGAGGTATCCTAGGCCCACAGGGATGGCTTCTGCCTATGTGGGGAGTGTCTGCCATTGCCAGGCCCCAGTGACTGGGCCTCAGTGTGGCAGAGTCCTCATGTACCTGCTGCTGGCCGTCCCTGGGTTAGACACTGTGACAGCATCCCTGTGGCCACCTGCACTCCCACGGAAGGCAAGGGCACTGGCCCAGCTTACAGATAAGACAGAAGGGGTCACAGTCCTCCATGGGGCTCACCTCCAAAGAAAGTGGGGCTAGAGAGAGGTGAGGGGTGTCGGAAGCTGATGGCCGTTAGGAAGTTCAACCATGTACCTGGCTCTCTAAGGCCCCAAACCCTGGGGTCATGGAAGTGTTTGTGTGTTGCTTGGTCTACATACATGTTTCTTCATGCCACATGTGTCTTGGCATGTATGTCCCTGCCTGTGGGTACAAGCCTCTGTGTGCCCATGATTGTAAATGTCTCTAAGCAGCATATGTGTGGACCTCTGTGCCAAGATGCAGGTGTGTATGCCCCCAGTGAACACACTGCGTGTGCACACGCTTGCATCTCGTGGTCCTAAGTCCTCCTGTGAGGATGCCTGGCCCCTGCGTCTCTGTCAGCTGCTAGTCCCTGGAGGTCTCAAGAAAAAAGGCTCCTGACATTCTTCTCTTTTCACCCTGATCCCCAGCTAGCATGACACATGACCCTAAGAGGCCAGCCGAAGGTGGGTTTCAAACATGATGAGTTGGGGAAGCCCAGGGCCAGCCTGGGCCATAGTTGCCACATGCCTGTGCAGGAGGCTGCGGGCCTTCAGAGACACGTAAGAGCAGATCTGCCCTTGCGTGGGAGCGCCAGCATCCTGCACATACTCTAGTGTGTATCTACCTGAGGCTTGAGTGTGGCCAAGCTTGTGCACCTGGGTCCCGTTCCCCGCAGGGGCCTGATTCACTGTCTCCCTGAGCCCATGAGCACCAGCAACTGTGGACGATGCCACAGGAAAGCTTGTGGGTCAGCAGTTACACCAGGCTGGCCCAGAATGAGGGAGTGAGGAGTGTATATTGGGGTCATGGGACGTGCAGGGAGCAGGAGATGAAGGTCCAGGCAGAGAAGGCTCTATGGGCGTAGGGAAGGGACCACTTTATCCTGAGGCCAATGGGGGCCACAGCAGATGGGTGGAGGAATTCTCACCTCAAGATACAAAGCTTGAACTGACAGGTTGGATTGTGTCTTCCACAGTGAAGAGTGAGGACGAAGATGGGGACATGAAGCCGGCAAAGGGGCAGGGCAGCCAGAGTAAGGGCAGTGGAGACGATGGGAAGGACCCGAGAAGGCCCAAACGGCCCCGGACCATCCTCACCACACAGCAGCGAAGAGCCTTCAAGGCTTCTTTTGAGGTCTCCTCCAAGCCCTGTCGGAAGGTGAGGAGTTCGGTGGGGAAGGGGGGCAATGGTCTGAGGCCAACACCCCTCTTTTGCTCATTGTGAGTCCAGGTCCTCCTCCCCAACCCACTGCTATCACTGGGGACAGGAGTGTCCCTCCATCCCTCAACCCACTGCCACCTCCCAGCTGCCATCTACACTGACTGCCCTGCCCCCTCTCTCCGGGTCAGGTCCGAGAGACACTGGCGGCAGAGACGGGTCTCAGCGTGCGTGTGGTCCAGGTCTGGTTTCAGAACCAAAGGGCAAAGGTGAGAGGTCACTGCTACTCCAGTGTCTAGGGCACACCTGGGAGGTGGGGATGGAGAGAAGGCAGGGAAGTGTCCATGTGGGGTGAGGGGCATAAAGGGGGCCTGGCGTGCAGGCTGAGACTGAGTGGGCGCCTGGCTTGTCCCCCTGCAGATGAAGAAGCTGGCCCGGAGGCACCAGCAACAGCAAGAACAGCAGAACTCCCAGCGGCTGGGCCAAGGTGAGCCCCAGAGACATGGGGACCAGAGGTTGCACAGGAAGGGTGGTCAGGATTGGGAAGGGTGGTCAGGATCGGGAAGGGTGGTCAGGATCAGGAAGGGTGGTCAGGATCGGGAAGGGTGGTCAGGATCGGGAAGGGTTGTCTGTCAGGATCTCTGCTGTGGAAGCCGCTGTTGTCCCCTGTCGCTCAGTGTGGCCTCACATCCTGCCCACCCTGGTTCACTCCGCTCTCGTGGAATCCCTCCAGGCCAGGATTGTCAGGCATACCTCATTAGGAAACAGAGGCCTGGGGATATCCAGGGACCTTCTGGGATCCCACCACTAGCAAAGGGCGAAGCTGCCCATATATAGGGCTCCAACCTGCACTTTAGCAGTGACATATGCTGGCTGCTCACTCATTCTGTGAAAGTGCCCCAGAAAAGCTGGGTGGGGGATGGGAAAGCTGGTGGTGGGTGGCCGTCGGCAGTAAGGATCCAGTCCATGGCGTGGAAGGCAGGTTGTCCAAGGTCAGAAATCTGTTTCAGCACCAACAGCTTGGGCGGGGGATGGTCTCTGTGGCTACACAGGGACATGGAGACTTTGAAGTTATGGAGGGAGGGGGGTACAGAGAGCTCCAGGGACCGCCAGTGTGGTGGAGGGGACAGAACCATCTGCTTGCGGGAGCAGGCAGCCCTGGGAAGATGCTAGGCACCCACAGGCAGCTATGCCACTCAAGGCTGGAGCCAGGCCAGCGTCCCAGCCTAGACTTGGGGACCTACTGATGAGGTTCCTAAACCCCATATCTCTTATTTCTCCTTAGAGGCCCTCCTGGGGCCACAGTCCTCTGCCTCCAGCCACCAGGCAGCCCCACTTGTTCTTGGAGGACAGCATTCCTTGTTCGCCAGTGGGTCCTGCTCCCTCCTAGATGCCACCTAGAATCCTCCCAGCCCACCAGAACCCATTGGTGCTACCTCACTGCCCATAATGCCCCTGACCCCCACCCTTCCCTCTGTTCTGTGGCCATCCGGGGAGCGGTTGTCCACCACCCATTGTACCCCTCTGAGTATTGTTTGTCTTTCTTACAGAGACCTTGACAGGGTCCCCAGGGCCTCCCCCACTTCCTCTTCCCCAACAGACCCAACCTCCCAATATTTCTCCACAGCACCTTCCTTGCTTAGATAGCCCCAGAGGGAGCCCTGCTCCATTCCGTTCCTAAAACACCCCATCGTGGCCTAGCTACCCTATCACGACGTGTTTGCCCACGGTGACGGTCTTGCTCCCTGATGGTCTGGCCCCAGCTGTTGGACTTCCCAGGCCCACCTGGCAGACCATCCCCTCCCCAGCCTGTGGGGTCCCTTCCTGGTGGCACTTTAGTTTCTGCGGGGATGAGGGCTTTTCCTAGGCTTGGGTTCCTCTTAATGCTCCCCCATGGTGAACTGTGGTACGTGGCTACTGTCAACAGAGCCTGCAGCCTCTCCAGCTGTGCCCTTACAGCTGGAGCAGATGGAAGACAGAGCAATGGGAAGTCTTTGGGGGAAGGCACTGGAGAGAGCCGGTGGAAGGGGCATCTCGAAGGGGAGTGACGGGCATCTGAAGGGACTCCCAGGACAGGGCAGGCAGGGTCAGTTGGTGAAGGCGTCCATTGTCCCCAGAGGTCCTGTCCAGCCGCATGGAGGGCATGATGGCCTCCTACACGCCACTGGCCCCTCCGCAGCAACAGATCGTGGCCATGGAGCAGAGCCCCTACGGAAGCAGCGACCCCTTCCAACAGGGCCTCACGCCGCCCCAAATGCCAGGTGACCACATGAACCCCTATGGTAAGCTGCCCCACCCCCATCTGCCCAGCACTGCCCTCTGTCCTTGCCTAGCTGGGCAAACAGAGGCTCTGACAGTCCTTGCTGCCCTAAGCCAAGGGCCCAGGGCCCAGGGCAGTCCAGCGAGCACTGCCCGCACGCCTCCCCCTGACGGGAAGGGCCCAGCCCCAGCCAGCTGGCCTGCCCATAACCCCTGGCCATGGAGCCTGCAGGGCTGCCAGGACCCCCTGAGCCCTGGCCTACACCCAGCTCCTGACATCCCTTCTGCACCCCACAGGGAACGACTCCATCTTCCACGATATCGATAGCGATACCTCCCTCACCAGCCTCAGCGACTGCTTCCTCGGCTCCTCGGACGTGGGCTCCCTGCAGGCCCGCGTGGGGAACCCCATCGACCGGCTCTACTCCATGCAGAGCTCCTACTTTGCCTCCTGAGAGCCAGCCGGGCCGCATGGACGCTTGGGCCTGGGCCTAGGGTGGGACCACAGGCCTCTGCAGCCAGCCGGCCCCCCAGCCCACCACCCGCTCAGACTCTACAGACAGCCATACGGTGCCCTCCCCTCGGCCAGCCGGACCTGGCTCAAGTGCCCACTGGGCACAGCCAGACAGGCAGATGGGTGCAGCCTGGGCAGGGACTGTGTCCTGCCCACAGAGACCGTGTGACCCCTGGGGACCCAGAGCTCTTGGACAGCCACTTGCCTCCCAGCCCCTGACTCCATCACCTTCTTTCCCCTCCCCACCTCTTTTTTTGGGAAGCTTATATTTGTTCTATTTTTTTTAAACATTCTCTCTGTTTCCAGCCAACCTCCATTGTCCCTGCAAGGCCAGCCCTGGGACAGTGCCTGGTACCCGAGAAACGGTTATACGGGTGTCCTGCGCAGGTGACCACTTCCCCTTCTGGTCAGCGCAGGGGATGGTTTCTGGGTCCAAGAGGCCCAGGGTCACTGTCCCCAGCCCTAGGCTGGGGCAGAGTAGAGGAGGAACTGAGCAGGGGCGACAGGCTCTCTGGCCCTGTCTGGACTAGGAGTTCCAAGTAAGAGGAGGGATGTGGGCAGAGCCCAGAGACCCAAAGGGACGAGGATGCATATGTAAAGGCACACACATCTGCAGGCACACCTGTGCAAACATGCATATACACCTGGGTGCACACACACGCATACACACACAGATGTGGAAGAGGTGGACAGATGCTCTGCAGTCTAGGGACAGTGAGGTCAGTGGGCAGGACATGCCTCTGAGAGCAGAGGCAGTGAGGTCAGTGGGCAGGGCCTGCCTCTGAGAGCAGCTGGAGAAAACAGGAGGAGGGAGTCTTCGGGTGTGAGCATTCCAGGCTCTGTACAGGCAGGGCAGGGGGCCAGTCACAGACCCAGGTCCCAGGCCAGAGATGGAGCCCGCAGAACCAGGTAGAATCGGGCCCCAGCAGATGATCCAGATGGAAAGGACCTCAAGAGTCACCAGCTTGACACCGTCTGGTATTTAGTTCCCTTGGCCCTTGTTCTTGGACAGGGCAGCTGCCCTTCTTGTGGCCCCTCCTGACCCTTAGTCTCCTTAGCAGACAGGCTGTACACGGGCAGGTACTGCACTCCTCTGCAGGGATGGGACTGTGTGACCAAGCTTCCCTCCTGACATTAGCCAGCTCATACCAAACAGGCCCATCCCCTCCCCTGCTTTTCCACCTTACCTCTGCTAATGTGGCCCGAGATCCAGCAGGTGGTTTAGGTCTTTGGAAACTCACCCATGTCATTCTGTAATGAGCCTCTGGGCCTCACACAGGTACAGTGACATGCCACAACTCCTCAACATGTGCAGATGGGAGGCTGACTGCTCAGAGCCCAGGGAGGACCCTGGCCTGTACCTAGTTACCTGACCTTCAGTTGACTCAGTCAACTTGGGGCATTACTCTGAACCCACTGTATTCTCTCCCTCTGTCTCAGCTGGCTGAGAGGTCAGCCCTGCAGGACCCCTGCACAGTGTAGAGCCCACCAGCATTTCAGCCTCCTGTGCAGTCCAGCCCGGAGTCCCCTGGACTCTTCCCGCCCAAAGCAGAAGCAATAGTGGGTCTTTCTTTGGCAACCTCCACTGGCCCCCAACAGGCACTGGGTCCTGTGCCAGATGCCCAGGATGCTGTCACGCATTTAATACTGAATCCTAACCCCCAACATACATCCTGTGCCGAGCTCTAGCTGTGGGCACATAAGGATGAGTGTCTCTCTCTCTTTCCACTTTGGGCTCCTGTGTCTGGCTAGTTAGTTGTGTGGGTTTGTTCTCTGTCTCTGGAGAGACCTCAAACCCCCTTGACCCCACTCAGATGTCACTAGACGGAGTCAGCGGGGAAGAGCAGCTGCCAACACAGCCCTCCTGCGTCCCTCTCTTCATAAAGAGAACATCACTAATCTCTATGCTGAAGTTAGGTCCTGAACCAGTTGCTTTTCTGGGATTCACCCTTCCCCTCAGGCACAGGCCCCTGGCTGAATTGTACAGGGCATATTTGGGGCAGACCCAGGGTGGATACCGGCTCCAGGGAGACTTGGCCTTCTCTTAACCATGTTTTAAGTTGGAAGACACAATACCAATGGGCTGTGTAGGTCACCCTTCTGTGGCAGCTGGGAGACCTGAGACAGGAGCAGGGCAGGGATGTGCTCAAGGCCTCCCAGCCCTGCGATGACAGAACTGCATCGGGACGGGACAGCAGGCTTGTCCCCATCTTCCTTATCTCTTGAAAGGCCCCCAGGGACCAGTGTGCCTCACAGCAGCTCCTGGTCCCTAAGGGTCCTCCCTTCCCACTCCGGAGCCTCCAGACTCCAAGTCCTGCCCTGGCCTCTGCTGTCCCCATGCTGGTGTCCCCAGGCAGAATATGTTATCAGGACATTTCTAAGTTGCCAGAGGAGGGACCTCAGCCATCAGGCTGGAGATGCCCTGGCAGCCGTTCTCAGGATTCCTTCACCATGGCTGTGGCCTGCTGCCCTGCTGAGACACGGGCGCCCACGCCGGCCCTGGACTGCTGCAGGGACTCAGGCTTCTGTCCTGTGAGCAGAGGCAGCCTTTGACCCAGCCCTGCCCAGACCTTGTTAAAGACCCCACTCAGGTTGGGGAGCTGAGGCTGACAGGGGTTTGGGGCTGGGAGGGCTAGCCTTCAGCCTGAAGGAGCAGAAGGATGTGGGAGTAAGAGGCAGAAATTGAGAGATGGGTAGGGGTATCTCAGAGAAAAACAGAGTCCCACCTCCTGCCTGGGGATGTGGCATGTTGAGGCTCAGGCAGAGGAAGGAGCCTGCCCAGGTGTCACACAGGAGTGACAAGAACACCGCCTTTGTCCCAACCACAGTCCTCTCTGTGGGCTCATCCCATGAGGCTTCCCCATACTCTGCTGCCCTCAGAGACTCACAAGAGCCCACACACAGGCACCACAGCAGTGTGAGGGTCAGACCAAGGGGTGGTGCAGGCAGCCTGCTGTCATAGAGGCTTCCTGGAGGGGGTGTGGACGGTGAGGAACTGCCACAACATGAGTAGGTCCAGGCAGAGAGGTGGTCTCTCCTTTAGGGACATTCCTTTGAAGTGAGGCCACCGCCCCAGTTTACCTGGATGTCCCCCCTGCTCAGTCAGAGAACACGGGGAAGATGAACTCAGAGCTCTGAGCACCCCTAGGGCCAGGGGGATGCTGCAGCCCAGGGCTGACTACCGTGGGGAAGGGCCACCACACTCACACACGTACATGCACACACACTCACGCCTGATACAAGGAGGCTCACGTGTGGCCTGGAGCAGGGAAGCAGGAAGGACCCTTCAGCACACGGCCCTTCATAGGGGCCATCGCCAATGGTCTCTGGGCTGCTGCCCTGCCCCGGGGTCCCACCAGAGGGGGTTTGTTGCAGCTGGGCTGGGGCCAGGCCTCCCATCTATTCTTCTGTTTACCTTGTACAGACTGCCCGCCTGCCACCCCATACACATTTTATTTAATAACTTGTCATTGTTAAATTATTTATTAGCGTTACCACATCACCACCCCCGCCTTCCACTCACCTGCCTCTTCCCACAAAAGCAGAAATGGAAACAATGAGAAAAAGATGAGATGTTGGTATATTTGTAAATAAACAACCTGTACACGCCTGTGTGGCCTCTCCTTGGGGATGGGGACTGGGCCTAAGAGGGAACTGCCTCTGACACTATTAGACTTCCCTGTGGCTGCCAGGAGCAGCAAGTTATGGACACAGGGTTTGGGGGCATTCCTGTTCTTGCCCAACTCCACCTCCTCATCTCCTCCTCCCTTCCTTCTTGTACCACCTCAGCCCCTTGCCATCTCCAGTCTTGAGCCCAACGCAGTCACCCGTCACCACTCCCCTTGCCCAGTTACCCAACACTCACTCACCTATTCCTTCACTCAACCAGCCCTTGCTTAGGAAGGGTCCTTTGAGTGCCAACCAGGCTGAGAAGCAGGGAGATGATGGTCACCACCAAGGATGTAGAAGGCCTGACACAGTGCGGGTGAGGAACACTGGAGTCTTGGTCCAGGGGCACCTGGTCTCACGGGGGGGGGGGGGTGAGGATCAGGGAAGGCTTCCCAGAAGAAGCCATTCAGCTGAGATCTGAAGTTACTTAGCAGGACAGGGAGCTGGTGAGAGGGTTGTCTGGGAGTGGTCCAGGCTTCCACATCTTGGAGGAGGCAGAATCTGAGTGTCTTAACCAGAAAGGTAGCCAAGGTTGGGGGCCGGAAGAAGGACGCTGCTGAGCAGAAAAGTTATATGATTGGCCTAGGAGAACTGAATGGGGGCAGGAGGTCAGCTGTGTCACTAAGGTGAGAGGTGACAGCAGCTTTGACCAGAGTGGTGCCTGGGGAGAGCAGGAAAAGTCCAAACTCTCAAAGTGTTCAGGTAACATCTAGGTTTTTGTTCCTTGCTACTGGGGTACAAGAGGAGAAGATGGAATGGGGAGTCTTTGGTTTGAGGCATGTGAGCTGAGCATGCCAGGGATGCCCCCAAATGAATGGGGTGACATGAACCACAGCTGGGCCCCTGAGGAGCTAGGGTCTCTTCACTGGGGCACAGTTGGGCAGTTTAGCCAGGGAACAGAACACACCAAATAGAGTGGCTCTGGTGGCTGCCAGGGCCACCTGAGATCCACCTCTTACTCTGCCGGTGAACACCAGCGCCCCCTAGAGGCCTGCTCCTCCACCGATTACCGATTTGGGTAATTCTGGAAGCTAAGTGACTTCAGAGATTCCATTTCCTCATTTGTGCCCCCAACTACCCTGAAAGGCAGGATCCCAGGCTTCAGAAGGGAAACTGAGGCCCAGGGGAGAAGGTGATAGGTCAATATGACAAAGTTAACACGCGGAAAAAACCAGGATTGGAAAGCAGCTTTGACCACAGACATTTCAGCCTTACCACCCCCCTCCACCAGCCCCACCCCCACCTCCACACCCACACCCCCACACCACCACACCCCTGCTGCTCCTCCCGGGGGTCCACTGTTTCTGGCCTTAGGATCTGATCCTCCAAGGCCAGAACAGACACCTGGAGACAAGGGGATTCTCCCACCTTCAGAATCTAAGTCACATGGCCCAAGCTACACAGCTGGGAGGCAGGACTAAACAGAGCCTTGGTGGCCGAGCTCCAAGCTGGAACTGGGTGGCTTGGGGCAGGGTGGGCGGGGGAGGGCTTCCATGTTCCACTCCTCAAGAGCAGTGAGTGGGCTGCCAACCTTCTAGCCTACAGCAATGTCTAAAATCCTGTCACTAAAAAATGTGGGGCTGGGGGCTGGGCTAATCCACTGATCCCTTGCTACCTGCCTGTCACGGCCCCCCAGTCCAGGTGAAGGCATAGATGAGGGAGTGAGGAGGGAGGAGTCCCCTCCTCAAAGCCCCCATTCCTGGAGGCTGATGGCTTCTCAGTGTCCTCAGATTATACCAGGCAGACCTTGCCCCCAAGTCACTGCAGGACAAGGGCATTCTGTTCATGGCTTTGAGTTCTGATCCAACCTCCAGACTTGGCTGGAGGTGGAAGATAGGGCCTGGAGTGCCCATTCCCATTTTCTCTTTCTTCCAAGACCCAGGTCTCCCGGGTCAAGTGTGAGCAGTTAGTTACTCAAAAGACACAGGTGACTTGATGCGGGGAGGGACCACCACAGTGCTGGCACTCCGGGGAAACCTCCTGGAAGAGGAAGTGCTTGCCTCAGACATACCAAGGAGGTCAGAGCAGAGTGAGCAAGACAGAGATCAAGGACGTTTGGGAAGAGGGAACAGCAGGTTGAGGCTGAGGCAGGAGCCACAAGAGGCATGGAGGTAGGGCACACCTCACTTGAACTTGGAGTCTGGAGGTCAAAAATGGAGACTGGAGATCCTGAGGGCGCCTGTGTCCACAGGGGACATGCCAGGGTCAAGCAGGAAAGGAGGAACAATGATATGCCCAGGCTCCAAACCAGCAGGGTTTGGGTCAGCACACTGGGAACTACTGTGTAATGCAAAGAAATGTTTGCATTCTCAAATGGACATGGAGGAGGAGGAGAGGGAGGGGGAGGGGGAGGGGGGAGGAGGAGAAGGAGAAAAGAAGAAGAGGAAGAGGAGGAGGAGGAAGAGGAGGAGGAAGAAGAGGAAGAGGAGGAAGAAGAGGAGGAGGAGGAGGAGGAGGAGGAGGAGGAGGAGGAGGAGGAGGAGGAGGAGGAGGAGAAACCCATATCCACTCCCCGGATGAAGAATATGTGCGTTGTCCATCCCTTGGAGCCCTGGATATCCCTGCCAGGGTCCCAGGAACCTCCACCTTTTCATTTGGAAAATTGACCATCAAGTGACATATTAAATATTCTTAGCACAAAGTCTTGCAGGAACATCTCCTCCATATGACAGAGCATCCATGTGGCTTCCTGTGAACAACTCCCCACTCTCTTTCTTCACCCTCTATTTTAGTAGCTACTAAATCCCAAGACAGACCAGCCAGAATTTCTACACTGAACCTGCAGTCACCCATCAAGCCACGAGGTGGCACTGGAGAGTCGGGCAGGCCATCATCCATGGGCTCCCAGTGCTTGCGGAAGGGACTGCTCAGGAGCCTGAAGATGGCCAATGGGCAGAATGAGTGTCAGGCACTACGGGGTCCATGTCATGCGTGGTGCTGGAAATTCCCTGCCCTACACCATGTAGAAGTAACTGTAATAATTCCATGTCACAGAAACAGGAGGGTCAGACGGACCTTACAGTAATCCTCCCAATCAGGGCCCCGTGAGAACTATGGGAGGGCAGTGCTCTCCTAGACATGGTACCTCTTCCAGGACCACACATCCTAAAGGTCCCATAGCCTCCTAGCACTGCCACAGGGAAACTGAACACCAGCACATGCATCCTTGGGAGACACACTCTGGCTATATGAAGCCCCCAATTTTGCAATGCCATCCTATTCTATAGGGGACAGATTTTGAATGGGTGCTTAAGAGGAGAAATTGGAGGTGTTTTCTTTGCAATAACCTCCAACAAGATATTGTCAGACATTCCTGGAGCAAACGAAATTATAAATGTGGGCTGAGAATGTAGTTTGGTGACAGAGCACCTGTCTGGCATGCAGAGGCTCTGGGCTGCATCCTCATCCTCAGCGCTGCTCAAAACATATAGCATACATACACTACCACACACACACACACACACACACACACACACACACACTATGCCAGTGTGTGCAGGAGCACATGTTCATGTGTGCATGTATATGTGTAGGCCAAAGGGCAACCTCCATCACTCTTCAAGTACCCATTCAACTTATTTTATTGTGTTATTTTCAAGACAGGGGTTCTCTGGGTAACCCTGGCTGTCCTAGAACTCACTCTGTAGACCATCTGGCCTTGAACTCACAGAGATCCACCTGCCTCTGCCTTCTGAGTACTGGGATTTAAGGCATGTGCCACTGTTCTCAGCTACCTGGTTTTTTGAGACAGTCTCTTTCTGGCCTGAGACTTGCCTGATTAGGCTAGGCTGGCTTCCAGAAACTCTCAGGGATCCACCTGTTTCTGCCTCTTCAGGGCTGGGGCTACAAGCACAGGCCACCACACCCAGCTTTTTGTGTAAGTTCTGGGGGTCAAACTCAGGCCCTCACACTTGTGCACACACACTTTACCAATTGACCTAACCCCCCAGCTAGTGTCCCTTGCATTTTTAAAACACGAATGGCACACTCCTGTAATCCCAGCACTCAGAAAGCTGAGGCAGGAGGATTGTGAGTTTGAGACAAGCCTGGATTACATAGTAAGCTCAAAGCCATCCTGAACTACATAATGAGACCCTGTCTCAAAAATCCAAAGAGAGCAAAAAAGGGGGTGGTGGACATGTATGGTGGATAATATGTAGCATCCCTGAGAGAGGTTCCTGGCATCTCACCTCTCATGGTCATTGGCATCTGCATGGAACAGGGTTCTCTGCTCCTGTGTCTATGGAAGGGTGTTTCATGTGCAGCCACGGTCAACAGGAGCTATGGAGTGGCTGTTTTGATTATAATGCGCCCAGCCAACGCTGAGGAACAATCATACCTACGGCCATGACAATAACAGTAATGATGGTTCCTCTGCTCATGAGACAGGCTCTAGCTATTATCTCATTTAACTCCCATTCAAAGTAGCATTGTGACCCCATTGTATAGATGAAGATACTGAGGCTCTGAGAGGTGAAGGAGCCTCTTCAAGGTCACAGAGCTAGAGAGTGGCAGTTCCTGGGGCACCAGTGTGGTCCATTAAGCAGTGTTGCATGGAATAAAAGACAGAGAGCGCACACATTTTCTACAACTCTGCATTTCTGGAGGGGTGGGCAGCTTCAGCAGCCCAGGCTCTAAGCCAAGGAGCACCATGGAGTGGCCTGAGGGCAGGCAAGGAGATTTCTCCAGGGAAACCAGGGTAAGGACTCAGTCAAGGCAGAAAGGTGTGACACTGGCTCAGACACAGAGCAGGTAGAGAAGACTGCCCCGGAGGAACCCACCCTCCCTGTCTCGGTGCAGCCCAGGCCACCCCAAGGCACCAGCTGCATCTTTCACTGTACAGTGGAGAGCACAGAGCTCAGAGTGGCTTGCAAATA
>CABHPH010133074.1:0-17536 GCA_902168325.1 Peromyscus nudipes | reverse complement strand
AGAAGAAGAAGAAGAAGAAGAAGAAGCAGCTTCAGAGCTGGGAAAAGGTTGGACATGGGGCTCATCATCGCAGATGAAAGTCTCCCCATCCCCCCACTAGGAAGGCAATGAACAAATTAAGAGCCTCAAAAATTAGTGAACATCAGACAGGCTAGGGGAAGAAGAAAGCAGGAAAAAGAGGACCTTCCTTGAGAAAACCAAATCTGGGAGTAGATGAAGGAGCTGGGACAGGCTGAGACTCCTGGGATCCTGGCTATGTTCCTTTTAACATTGCTGGAGAAGGCCAGGGCTCTGCCAAGGAGTGGGCCTGGTGTGCATGGAGGTCAGAGAGGGCATCAGGTCTCCTTGAACTGGAATTACGGATGGTTGTGAGTCTACATGTGGATGCTGGGAACAGAACCCAGGTTCTCTGGAAGAGCAGCACTGCTCAGCCATCTCTCCAGCCCACCTTACACTTTAAAGAGGCCATTGTAAACCTCTTACTTTCTATGCAGGAACCATTCTTTGTCTCAGCAAACTGCCTGTGGGGAAGAGGGGGCAGAGAAAATCTCCCCAGACCAAGTGCTGCAATGTTCGGGTTGTCTCTGTGTGTCTCCATCAGCTGTCAGCATCTTCTCCATCTCCCAGGACCATGTACAAATGTTGATCAAACCCATGAAATCTGTTTCAAAGCTTGGTCATTTCTTTTCGTCCCATAAATTCACTCATCCAGGCTGGTTGGAGCGATCGGTCTCCTCTTCTACCATATCGGCCATTTGGATGTGCACCGCTGTGTTTCAGACCCTGCTTTGTTGTGATTATTGTCTGTGTTTTTGCTCGTGTGTGTGTGTGTGTGTGTGTGTGTGTGTGTGTGTGTGTGTGTGTGTGTGGTGTGTGTGTGTGTGTGTGTGTATTTCTTGTTCATATGCTGATTTTGTGTCCATGTGCGTATGTGCCACAGTACACATGTGGAGGTCAGAGGACAGCTTTCAGGAGTTGCAGGAGTTGGCTCTGCTTCCACCATCTGGGGTCCAGAGATCAAACTCAAGTCATCAGACTTGGCAGCAATCCCTTTACCCAGTGAGCCATCTCACTGGCCCTCTGTGTACGTTTAAAAAAAAACAATCTATTTTTGTCAGGGCGTGGCAATACATGCGTTTAATTCTAGATCTTAGGAGGCAGAAGCAGGACAGGAAGGAAGGAGATCAAGGTCACCCTTGGCCTCTGTGAGACCTCTGTTGTTTACAACACTCACACCGTGGCAGTTACCCTCCCTCATTATTCATTAGCTATGCACCGTTTCGTGCATTCATTCATTCATTCATTCTCCCAGTGAACACATGTGAGCTGTTCTCACTTCCTCACTGGAGTGGGCGATGCTCCAATGAGTATCCCTGTCTGCACAGGTTCTAATGTACACATGCCAGAACCTCCCAGCACACTGCCTGGGAGGGTGCTAGTGGGTTGCCAGGACAACGCACAAAACCAATGTTTTCCAGCAGCAGCAGCAGCAGCATTCTCACGTTGACCCTCTTGACAAAGTTCCTCTCCTTTTCTAAGATTATTCTTTATTTTTTTAAATTATCTATTTATTTTTATTTTACGTGCATTGGTGTTTTGTCTGCATGTATGTCTGGTGAGGGTGTCAGATCTTGGAGTTACAGACAGGTGTGTGCTGCCATGTGGTTGCTGGGAATTGAACTTGGGTCCTCTGGAAGAGCAGTCAGTGCTCTTAACTGCTGAACCATTTCTCCAGCCCCTTATTTTTATTTTTTAATTTTACGCATGCATGTGCACTTGTGAGTGTAGGTGCCCATAGGGTCCAGAATATGTCGGATCCGCTGGAGGTAGAGTTCCAGGCGGTGGTGAGCTCCCTGATGTGGATGCTGGCAAAGGTACTCAGGTCCGCCAGGAACAGCAAGTGCTGTCAACAGCTGAGTCCGCATAACTCCAGCACTTGACATTTCACGCTTGACTTGCCCTAGATGATGTGAGTGGCCACACTTTTGAGTTGGAGTAGTTTTCCACATGTGTCTTCTCCATCAATGTCCTTTCCTGTGAAATGTTCACAACTTTTGTTCAATTTTCTTCTATCTTTTCTCATTTACTTCTAACACACACACACAGAGACACACACACACACACACACACCAGTACACACACACACACCAGTACACACATACACTGACTGGAAATCCTTTGTACTTTATAAATGTTACAAATCGTTCCACTTACAGTTTGTACCTCATCTTTCTCTATATTGTTTTTTGAGGAATAAAAAAAAAATCATTTTTTTTTTTTTTGGTTTTTCGAGATAGGGTTTCTCTGTGTAGCTTTGCGCCTTTCCTGGATCTTGATCTGTAGACCAGGCTGGCCTCGAACTCACAAAGATCTGCCTGCCTCTACCTTCCGAGTGCTGGGATTAAAGGCGTGTGCCACCACTGCCCGGCTAAAAATCATTTTTAATGTAGCCCAATTTATCATACTTTTGGGAACTAGGACCTTGTGTGTCTTATTTACAAAATCCTTCAATACAGGAGTCCTAAAGCTAGACTGGAATATTTTAAGTTTTTTGTTGTTGTTGCTTTGATTTGTTTTCAGTACAGGGTCTCACTATGTGGCTCTGGCTGTCCTGGAACTCACTCTGTAAACCAGGTTGGCCTTGAATTCACAGAGATCCACCCACCTCTACCTCCCGAGTGCTGGGATTAAAGGCGTGCACTACCATGCCTGGCGAATTTTAAGGTTTTGACTTTTTTGTTTTTAAATTATTTTTATATTTTATGTATATGCGAGTTTTGCCTGCATAGGTGTCTGTTCCTGGTGTCTGTGGAGGCCAGAAGAGGATGTCGGACCCCTGGGACTAGAATCACAGACAGTTGTGAGCTGCCATGTGGGTGCTGGGAATTGAACCTGGGTCCTCCAGAAGAGCAGGGAGGACTCTTAACCACTAAGCCATCTCTTCAGTTCCCTTGACTTTCTTATTTAAATCTTTATCAAGAATAGATTGCTGGGGCTCATGAGATGGCTTAGTAGGTAAAGGTGCGTGCTATCAAGTCTGAAGACCTAAATTCAATTCCTAAAAGCCGATTTCCATAAGGTGTCCTACACACACGCAACACCGACTTCTGTAAGGTGTCCACACATGCAACACCAGCTTCTGTAAGGTGTCCACACACGCAACACCGACTTCCGTAAGGTGTCCTCACATGCAACACCGACTTCTGTAAGGTGTTCATACATGCAACACCGACTTCTGTAAGGTGTCCTTCACACATGCAACACTGACTTCTGTAAGGTGTCCACACATGCAACACCAACCTCCGTAAGATGTCCACACATGCAACACCAACTTCTATAAGATGTCCTCCACACACGCAACACCGACTTCTGTAACGTGTCCACACATGCAACACCGACTTCTATAACGTGTCCACACATGCAACACCGACTTCTGTAAGATATCCTCCACACATGCAACACCTACTTCTGTAAGATGTCCTCCACACATGCAACACCTACTTCTGTAACGTGTCCTCCACACATGCAACACCTACTTCTGTAACGTGTCCACACATGCAACACCGACTTCTGTAAGGTGGCCTCCACACATGCAACACCAGCTTCTGTAAGGTGTCCACACATGCAATACCGACTTCTGTAACGTGTCCACACACTCAACACTGACTTCTGTAAAGTGTCCTCCACACATGCAACACCAGCTTCTGTAAGGTGTCCTCCAAAATGCTTTGGCATGCATATATGCACACTTACACACATACACACAATCAATCAACAAGTAAATAAATGTAAAAACTTTAAAATAGATTGCTTTCAAGGCCACATCGTAAGACCTTGTCACCACAATATAAAACAAAAATGACAAAAAGTCGCTTATGATATTCTGCATACAGGTGAAGCACAGAGCTAATTTTCAATTATTTTTTCTTATGGATTCCCAGTTATCTCGCACGCTGATCTGAAATCTCAGTCTCATCAGAGGCCAGGTTCCCATGCATGAGTGCCTATTATGGCCGAATTAGTCTGTCTCTGACCCTATGACAACAACACACTACTTTGTCTGACTGCCTGCCTGCCTGTGCCCGCCTGTGCCTGCCTGTGCCTGCCTGTGCCTGCCTGCCTGCCTGTGCCTGCCTGCCTGTGCCTGCCTGTGCCTGCCTGTGCCTGCCTGCTTGCCTGCCTGTGCCTGCCTGTGCCTGCCTGTGCCTGCCTGTGCCTGCCTGCCTGCCTGCCTGTGCCTGCCTGTGCCTGCCTGCCTGCCTGCCTACTTGGGACACACCAAGGACTTGCTCACTCTAGGCCAGTGCTCCACCACTGAGTGACACCCCAGCCGTACACTACCTTAATTACTAATACTTCCTAATGTGCAGAATACATCTAAAGGAGGTCTTCCCACTCATCCAGGAACACTGCTGAGCCATCTCTCCAGCCCTATAAAACATTTTTAAAGTTTTGGTTGGAATTATGATTATTTTAGGTAATCTGTGGAGTGTTGATAAATCATAGTTAATATCCCTGTGTCTTTGTGTCTTCTGCTGTGTTTCGGTAAGGTCAAACCATTTTCTGCACTCTTTTCCTGGACTTTTATTTAGATCTTTCCACCACTATTCTCAATTTTGCCTTTTCCTGAGTTGAAAACTTTTGTAGGTAAGTGTGGAGAAAAGCAGTTTAAGTTTGAACACTGAGGTTTGGAGATGACTCGGTGGTTAAAACATTGGCTGCTCTTGCAGGGACCTAGGTTGGTTCCTAGCATTCATATCTCATGACTCACAGTCACTTGTAGCTCTAGTTCCAGGAGATCTGGCGCCCTCTTCTGGCCTCTTCTGGAACCTGCATCACATGGTACACATAACATACACTAAAGCACACACACATATACATCAATTAATCTTTTTAAAAAGTTTGAGTAGTGATCTGATACCCTGCCACCTTCATAAACTAATTAATTCCTAGCAGCCAGTCTGCTGGCTTAGATAAATTATTTGAGGTTCTTATGTATAGGCAATTTTACAGTCTGGAGCCATGATGAGCTTTTATATTTTTTTCCCTCTCTTTTTTCTTTCATTCTTAAACACACTAGCCAGAACTTGCAGTAAAGTGTTGACAAGGAGGCTGCTGGCTTGGACACCTGTCTTGTTCTGGTAAGGAGAGTGGATGATTTTTACTCATTATCGGCTAAGTATGATTTTGATAAATTTTTCAAGTTTAAATGTCCTTGTATTCCTGGCAAGATAAGAACTTTAAAAGTGTGTTGTGATTAATAATATTATTTCTACGACTTTGTAGTGCTGGGGCACAAATATTTCAGATCATCTGAGCTCAGTGAGTTCTGTGTGAAGTGTTTGCGTAGATTCATGGGGCGGCAGGATTTCTGTTTCTTCTTCAACCAGTCCTTTTCTTGGATTTTTCTTTAATAAGTTGTATATTTCAAGGAATTTGCACATTTTACCTGTTCATAATGCCATTCATACAAAGCTACACTGGATATTTTCTTGTTATATTTAATCTCTACAGTAATATTTCTGTTTAAAATTATGATATTGCTTATTCCTTGTATCTTTATATTCTGTATACATTCTGCCACATGCTTATCTATTTCATTCAACTTTTAAAGAATAAAATGTTTAAATCTATTTTTTGTTTTTTATTTATTTTTTAATTTAATTTAATTTAATTTAATTTTTTTTGAGGCAGGGTCTCACTATGTAGCCCTGGCTAGTCTAAAACATGCTATATAGACCAGGCTGGTCTTAAACTAACATCTTCATTGTTTAAATTAATTTCTGAAGTTTTCTACTTCTGTGAGTTCTGTTGCTACTGGGTTTTATTTCTTTCCCTTAGTACTGTTTTAAGCCCCATGGTTAGCTTGTTATATTACCAACTCAAAGGTTCTCAGTCTCTCTCAAACTACTACTTTTGCTTCATTACATACATTCTGATACACAGGGTGTTCACTCAGTTCCAAGTACTTTTAGATTTTCCGTGATGATATTTTTCTTATTTACAAACATATTAATTGGATTTTTTCACATTTATGCGTTTGTGTGTGTCTTTGTGAGTGTATGGGTGGGTGTACACATCATGGTGTGAATGTGAAGGTCAGAGGACATCGTTCAGGAGTTCTTGCCTTCCATGGATTCTAGGGATTAAATTCAGGCCACCAGGTTTGGCAACAAGTGTTTTTACCCGCTGAGGGTGAAACGTAATACATAATACGTAAAACACAAGTCTACTGTGTTCTAGCGTGCTTACTTTTTCCAGTCTCCCACGTGTGCCTGGAAAGACTTATTTCCCCAATTGTTGCATTTAAGACTTTAGAACTCCTAGAGAATTTGACTGAGCAAATGGAAGTTTATTTTGTAATTTAAAACTTCAATGATAGCCAGACGGTGGTAGCGTAGGCCTTTAATCCCAGCACTTGGGAGGCAGAGGCAGACGGATCTCTGAGTTCAAGGCCAGCCTGGTCTACAGAGGGAGTTCCAGGACAGCCAGGGCTACACAGAGAAATCCTGTCTTGAAAAACCAAAACAACAATGAAAATAACAAAGAAACAAACAAAAAACCTTCACTGTTTCCATTCCTTCTTTGCTTGGAGTAACAGTGGGAAGAGATACATTGAGATCTATACAATCTTGGCTCTACCCATCTCTAGACTCCTTTTAAAGTTATTTTATTGGTTATTGTTGTGTCTTCCTAGTACTCAAACTTCTATCATTGTTAGGAACTTCTTTATTTCTTATAATAATGTCTAGAGTGGAGACGGAGTTAGTTAAATAGTCTCGAGCCATCTGCTTGTTAGTCCTCTCGCGGATTGGAAGGGTTGGCGGATGCGCCATCTGCCCTCGTTCCCAGGCTCAAGTGGAGACCCCCGGTGTTGGTTCGCTTTGGACAGGCAAAAGGCACTCGCACTCGGGTCCATAAATGGGAAGCCAAAATGAAGTTCAATCCCTTTGTGACTTCGGACCGAAGCAAGAACCGCAAACGGCATTTCAATGCACCTTCTCACATTCGGAGGAAGATCATGTCTTCCCCCCTTTCCAAAGAGCTGAGGCACAAGTACAATGTTCGGTTTATGCCCATTCGAAAGGACGATGAAGTTCAGGTTGTCCGAGGACACTACAAAGGCCAGCAGATTGGCAAAGTTGTCCAAGTGTACAGGAAGAAATACGTCATCTACATCGAACGCGTGCAGCGAGAGAAGGCTAACAGCACAACCGTCCACGTGGGCATCCACCCCAGCAAGGTGGTTATCACCAGGCTAAAGCTGGACAAAGACCACAAAAAGATCCTGGAAAGGAAAGCCGAGTCTCGACAAGTCGGGAAGGAGAAGGGCAAATACAAGGAAGAAACGATTGAGGAGATGCAGGAGTAGGGGTGTGTCCTACACAGCTTTCATTAAAGACTGCTTAAAAAATAAAAATAAAAAAATAATAATGTCTAAATTAATAACCTTTTTCTTTTCCTTTAAAATTTTTTTTTCTGTACTGTTGGGGATGGGGATCAGATCCAGGGCCTCATGAATTCTACCCAGGCAAGCATTCTAACTCCAGAAAGATTCCAGTTTCGGTCCATGTGAAGAGCTTTACTTCTTTCTCATCCGTGAAAGACTGGTGCCAAGTATGAACGTCTAAGTTAGCAATCCTTTCACTTACTGTTCCATTGTCTAATTCTAGTTACTTAATAGTTGAAATGCCTTTAAAGATAACTTTTGGTTTTTTAAAAAAGTTTTATTTTTATTTTAAATTGTGTGTCGTGTGTATGTCCCTGTGTCTGGGTTTGTGCATATGAGTGCAGTGCCCGTGGAGGCCAGAAAAGGCCATCAATCCCAGGGAGCTGGAGTTCCAGGTAGTGGTGAGCCGCCATGTGGGTGCTGGGAACTGAACTCTGGTCCCCTGGAAAAGCAACAGTGCTCTTAACCCCCAAGGCCTCTCTCCAGCCTGAACTTCCTCAGAGGTTCCTCCTGCAGCTGTGGATGCCTCTACTGTCATGCCCAAGGTCATTGTTTTGTACTCAATTTTTTCTTTACTCTGGTCGATTCTTTTGGGTCATATAAATCTGAGGCTGGTCTTGAACTAGCTATGCAGCCAAGGGTAACCTTGAACTCCTGATCCTCCTACCTTCCCCTCCCAAGTGCAAAGGTGACAGGTGTGTACCACCAGCCCTGGCTCTCTGGTTCACTCTGATATTCTCATTTTTGGAGTTCTGTAAGTCTATTACAATGTGTCCAGGTGTGAATTCAAATCTCAGAAGTTGTGAAAATTTCCCAGTCATGGGCCAGCATGTTTCCCACCCCTTCACTTTGCCATTTTCCTGGTGAGTCTTATATAACCGCCCTTCCCATCCCACTCTGCCAACGGACATCCCCTGTCCCATCCCCTCTGCAGTTTTGTGTTCTAGGTAAATTTTACATTTCTACTTTCTAGTTCATGATTATATCTTTAGCTGTATACAACCTGCTATTGAACCCATCTGAAGAAATTGTGTATGTGTGTGTGCCTGTGTGTGTACATGCACATGTGTGGATGCTTGTTCATGCTTGAAGGTACAAATGTGCACATGCTATTGTACCTGTGTGGAGGCTGAGGACCACTTTCAGCTATTGGTCCTAACTTTTCCACCTTGTCTGAGACAGGGTCTCTGGCACTCTGTAAGTCAGAATAACTGGCCAGCAAGTTTCTGGAGATTACTCCCCCCTCCCCCCCCCCCCCCCCCCCGTCTCCCACGGGAGGGGAGTACGCTGGCACAAAACAGTTGTGCGGCTGTGTCCATCTTTTGTTTTCTTTTTCCACTTTAATGTGTGTGGTGTGTCTGCATGTTTGCATGTATGTGGGCACATGTATATGAGTTTACAGTGCATGTGAGGAGGCCAAGGTTGATGTCAGAACCAACCTTGATGACTCTTCCTCTTTATTCAGTGAAGCACACTGCCAATATGGCTAGCTGGCTTGCTCTGGGGTGGGGGTGGGGTAGGGGTGTAGCTGGAGAGTTTTCTCTCTGGTCCCGCCAAGCCCTGGCAGTCCGACAGCCCACTTATAAAATAAACACACAGACGCTTATATTATTTGAACTGTTTGGCCTAATGGCTCAGGCTTCTAGCTATCTAGTTCTTACATCTTAAATTAATCCATTTCTATAAATCTATACCTTGCCACGGGGCTCGTGGCTTACCAGCATCTTCACATGCTGCTTGTCATGGTGGCGGCTGGCAGTGTCTCCCTCCACCTTCCTGTTCTCTCAATTCTCCTCTCTGTTAGTCCCGCCTATACTTCCTGCCTGGCTGCTGGCCAATCAATGTTTTATTTATTGACCAATCAGAGCAACACATTTGACATACAGACCATCCCACAGCATGGGGGTGTCCTGAAGTTTGTTTCCTATTGCTGTGATAAACGTCATGACCAAAAGCAACTTGGGGAGGAGAGGGTTTATTTGATCTTACAGCTCACAGTCCATCATGAAGGGAAGTCAGAGCAGGAAGTTGAAGGCAGGAACTGAAGCAGAGACCACAGAAGATCTCCGCTTACCAGCTTACGCTCCATGGCTTGCTCAGCCTGCTTTCTTTTTTGTTTTTTGTTTTTTGTTTTTTGTTTTTTGTTTTTTGTTTTTTTGTTTTTCAAGACAGGGTTTCTCTGTGTAACTTTGAGCCTTTCCTGGAACTCACTTGGTAGCCCAGGCTGGCCTCGAACTCACAGAGATCCGCCTGGCTCTGCCTCCCGAGTGCTGGGATTAAAGGCGTGCGCCACCACTGCCCGGCTCAGCCTGCTTTCTTATACAGTCCTGGACCACAAGCCCAGGGTGGCTCTGCCCACTGCCAGCTGGGCCCTCCCACACCAGTTAGCAAGAAAACACCTCACAGACCTGCCTCCAAGCCAATTTGATGGAGGGATTTTCTCAACTGAAATTCCCTCTTCCAAGATGACCCTAGCTTGGGTCAAAGTGACAAAAAAACCTGACCATCACCAGCTCCCATCGCTGTTTCTGAAGTTAGAATTACAGGTGGCCTGCCACACCCACACAGCATTTACCCGGGTCCTGCAGAACCAAGCTCCGGTCTCCACGCTTGCGCAGCAATGGCTTTCACCTCTGGGGCACTGAGTCCAGCTATCCGGAGGTTCTGGGATTCTGAACTCAGGTGGTGAAGCTTGGGTACCAAGTGTTTTTACCCACTGAGCTGTCGCTTCAACCCTGAGGAGACCCTTACACCATCAATGACCGTGTTTGCTTGCACAAGTTATATGTAAGGTGTTTTCCAGTATTCTCATTCACGCTTTAACTCTCTCTCTCTCTCTCTCTCTCTCTCTCTCTCTCTCTCTCTCTCCCCCCGTGTGTGTGTGTGTGTGTGTGTGTGTGTCCACCATGCATTTCTTCAAACATTTCTACTTGATTTTATAGTCTACATTTACTAATTCCACCTGCTGAAGTATTAAGGGGATACGTAAGCACATTGTTGCCCTTGCCACTCAACACGGTTCTTTCCCTTGTAGTTTGGCAACCACTGACTGTGTGCTCTTCTGTTGAGGGCTGGTCTGTGGGCATTTTGAAGGTTTCTACAGGAAGCACACTGAGGCATTTCTCCTGCTCCTGCTGGGAGCTGGGACTGCGACTAACCCAGGTGACTAACGTCACCTTTAAGCGACTCTGGCCCAGTGCGGAAATCTGCCTCTCTCACCTGGCCTCTGGACTGCATTTAAATTGCCCGTTATGGAGCTCATGGCAAGCTTCGGCTTAACTTTTCTAATACCAGTTTGCCATCACTCCTTGCTTAAATCTCAGTTCTACACCATCTTGCCGTGTGTCTTAGTTTGGTTACTGTTGCTGTGATAAAATACAATTAAGGGAAAGGGTTCACTCAGCTTACAATTCCAGTTTGCAATCCGTGGTTGTGGAGGTGTTGTACCCGTTTTGAGAAAACCCCAGAGACCACCAAGGAGCCGGTTTCCGATGCAAGCACATAAGGGTCCTTTTATTCAGGTTCAACCTGGGCCACCGCATGGCAGATGGAAGGAAATGTGGCGACAGCCCCGAGCCCAGGTGTAGAGGGTTTTTATAGGGAAAAACCACAAGCCAGGAATTGGCAACTTGGGATTGGGTAGAAGGGGCAAGGTGATTTTTTGAAACTATTGGTCTAGACTTTTGGCAGGGAACCACAACCCGCTGAACAGGATTATCTGGACTGCTCAGCAGGATTATCTAGATATCTCCAAGGGCCATAAACCACAGACAGCATCCTGTTAAGCTTTCCTTTCCTGTATACAGCAGACAGGATGTCTGCAGGAGGATACTGTTCTGTATCCATTCAGTTATCATGGCATATTCCTGAGCCTGTAAAGTTAAGTCTAGGCCTTCACAGAGGAGTCAAGGTAGGAACTGAGCGCTGAAGGAGTAAACGCACAGACCCTCATTTCCTGCTTGCTACCATCTAGCCTTGGTCTCCTACAGTTCAGGACTACCTGACTAGGGAATGGTGCTGCCCACAATGAGCTTGGTCTTCCTGCATCCATTAATGAAGACAAATCTCCCCATAGACATGCCCACAGGCAGCCTGATCTAGACAACTCCTCGGTTGAAGCTCTCTCTCTTCCCAGGTGATCCTAGATTATAACAAGCTGACGATTAAAAACTAACCATGGCATTGAGGTTTGTGTTTTTGAATTGTTCGTTTGTTTGTTTGTTTGTTTGTTTGTTTTGGCTAGGGGCATTTGGTCCTTGAAGAGGTCCCTTCCTTTCTAGCATTGCAGGCTCCAGAGGTCATTCTTACACCGCAGTGCTGTATTCTGGTTACAGAGCCCGTCATCTTCTCGTAAGTGGATATTGCAGCTGCAGCTGCTAACCCCATTTTAGAGAGAAGCAAACTGATTAAATGTCCCATCGCAGATTACACAGCCTACCAGAAAAGCCTGATGAGGACTGGAGCCCAGGCTCTCCAGAGCCCGAGCGCTCACACAGAGGTGGGGGCGGGGCCGGAGAGCTCACTCAGAGGTGGGGGAGGGGTAGAGAATTGAGCTTGCTCTGGGATGGGCTCTCACATTCCTGTGGGGGATGAAATGAGACCTAGCCCAGCCAAGAGTCATTCAGCACCAGGTGCCCTCCACAGCTCAGCCAGTGTGCTGTGTAGCCTGCTCAGCATGAGCCTCCCACCCTGGGAAGGAGCCAGCTGGCACTTCCTGCACCCCAGTTTCCATGACAACCAGTCCTCCTCTGAGATGAGATGCAAAAGCCACAAGCAGTAAGTGGAACATTCCTGAATCTTGAGTCCTCATTTCCAGGTGGCTGTCCCACAGACCTTGACGACAGCGCAAGGGTGCTCGGAAGAATGTGTGTACAGGTGAAAGCTGCGGGAACACCGCTAGCCCCTTTCTGCTCACTCGTGCCCCAATTATGTTGCCCTGGAGACACAGGCGCAGGGGAGGCTAGAAGCAGGCTGCAGCCTCCCTGGCGCTGGGCCCACCCAGTTCCAGGTCTCCCCTTTCCTTCAGCGAGTTTCCTCACTCCTCTATCCAGGTTCCTGTCAGGTGAGCTCCAGCCTTTGGCAAATAATCAGTCTAGTGCAAGATCAGACAAACCCTAACAAGATAAGGGCCACAGAGGCCGTGAGAGCACAGTAGAGCTGGTGCCAGCAGCAAGCAGGGATATTTGAGCAGGACTAGAAGGGTAGGTAATGAGAAGTTAGCTTGTTAGGAAGGCAGGAGAGCGGTTGAGGCAGAGGGAGCCTGTGCTCTTCAGTAAAGTAAGGGGAGCGTGCCCAAGACAGCCAAGCCAGAGCCACGAATAAGCTGGGAACTCAAGCTTTAGCCTAGGCACAGTGGGCAACATTTGAAGAGTTCTAGGGGGCCTGGCCAGGCTCCATTGTCACCAGAGGATGACAGGGGCCCCAGGAAGAAGACTATGCTGTAATGCAAAGGAGGGACCACAGGGGCCAGGACAGGAAGAGGAGGGGACAGACGGGAGGGATGTGTAGAGGGTAGATGGATAGGATTTGGCAAAAGATGGTTTGCTGTGATAAAGACTGGGGCATTAGCCCAAGAGGGACCCAGAAGCCAGGCTGGGAAGTGCGGCAGGGAAGCTATGCCAGGGAGGCTGACTCTTGCTGGTGACCAGAGCTCCTAACAAGATGGCAATGTTTGAGGCCCCTGGAGAGTGACATCCAGGCATTTCCTTCCAGCTCAATAGAAAAAAAAAAAAAAATGAGTTCCAAAGCCTCATTCAACCCTTGAGGTTTCCAGCTAGCTCCAACCAAGTGGACATTTTCAGCTGTGGTCCCCTTCTGACGTATGCCCCCCCACCTTCTCCCAACCTCCACACCTAGTATTCCACAGCTTCTACAGAGATCCCCGGGCTAAGTGTCTGGTTTCCTGGTTCTGGTTCCATGCATGTCACAAGCTGTGTGTGCTTCAGCTGATCCAGAGTAAGTTGTAGATGAATCAAGTGGGTGACTGCAGACCTAAGAACTGTGTTCTGATCCTAACTCCCCTGGAATGGGCTGTAGGGACTGGGACAGCACTTCCCCAACTCCCCCCCACCCCCCCCCCCCCCCGCCCAAACTTTACACCCCCATCCCCTTAGACACCCCCCTAAAGACACCCAGCTAAAGACACCCATGCACCCTCTCCTCTGCTCCCCAAACGCCTTTTACTGCTCACATCCCTTCTTCCGCCCTCTCGCCCTCTCTCTACTTCACACTCTCCCCCTCAAACCTCTCTTCCCCTCCTACTCCGGTCCCTCCTGTCACACCCTCTGCTCGCCATGCCCCTCCCTTTCCAACCCCTCTGTCCATATCCCTCCCCATTCTCCCTCTACTCTTTACTCCCCTCCCCATCACGTCCCCTCAGCTAGTCACACTTTCCTCCCTCATGCCCCCTCTGCTCTGCACGCCCCCCTTCAGTCTCCATCTTCTGTTCACACTTTCCCCCTTCAAACCGCTCTGCTGTTCACACGCACCTTCTGTTTTCTCTAGCTCCTCCCCCACCCCGTTATTTGTCACAGCGCCTCTAAGCAACTCCTGCCCACACCTAAGGCAGCTGTCCCTTATGGAGTTATCCTGGACGGTCCAGGATATATTGAGGGAATAGCTGAGGCCCGGAGACTCACTCTAGTCCTGGATCCCCAGCCCTCAACTTGGTCTCTCCAGTCAGGTGCCAGTCTGAACACCCACACCCAGTGTGTTGCTGGCTGGCCCGGTATCCCTGACCCTGATTTAGACCTCGGGACAACAGCCTACCAGCAGAGACCTCCAGGAGTCTAGTGTCCCCTGGGGCTCTAAGACTGGCTTCCACGCGGCCCCACCTGCTCCCTCTTCCACGATCAGGGCCCCATCGCACACCCCGAGAGTAGGAGGAGGGGGTGCGGTCTGGAAGGAGCCAAGGGAAAGGGGCGTGGCCTGGCAGAGAAACTCATGGAAGCCCTGCCCTGCAGTCCAAACAGTTCTGAGGGCCGGGGACCCGCGCATGACCCGCGCCCTGCCTGGCGGGGCCACCCTCGGCCCGCGGAGCCTCTCCGCCCCGGCACCCGCTTCCTCCCGGGGCGGAGCCCGGCGGCCACGGGCCAAGCGCCGTAAAATTTAAAGAGGTGAGAGAGACACTTCGCAGAAACCTCAGCAGCGCGGGGAAATGAAATAAGGCCTCCCTCCGGGGCAGCGGGCAAGGTCACCCCGCGGGGCCCTCCTGCGGGGCTCTGCGCTCCCGCACGCGTCTCCGGGGCCTTGTCGCCTGCGCTCGACGTGTCCCGTGCTTTTCCCGGGTGTCCACCCGGAGACTCTGCATCCCCCCCCCCCCCCCCCCCCCCCCCCCCCCCCCCCACGCACTCACATCTAGGTGGGCTCTGTCCCCTCCCTGCTACACAGGAGCTACTGAGTTTCATGGGCCACTCAAGAGGAGGGTGTGGCCAGTGTGTTGGGACGGTGGCTACTAATTGTGGTCATTATCTTGTCAGGACAGTAAACAGGTCAGACTTGGCATGGACAGGGGCAGCTGTAGAACCAGTCGGTCCAAACAACCGCCTCAACATCAAGGTTACCATGGCTACCATCTTCCGAGCACTATCACTCAGCAGCATCACCGTTGCTATAGTTACAGGTTCAGCATCCTTCCAGACTTCATGGCTTACTTTCTGATTTCTATCGCCATCACCATTCATTCATTCACTTCCTGCATGCGCTCACCCCTCAATTTATTCACCAGCTCGGGAAACCAAGTTGGTCAAGTCAGTGCCCATCTCTATGGGCACATCTCAGAAGCCTCAAGACAGGCACACGCACATTCTGCAGAACCCCGAAAAACTGTTAGGTCTTACAAGCATGGATGGTTTGACAGAAAGAATAACACAGTGAACCCAGCCAAGGAAGCAGCAGAAAGGCCTGAAGTCAGCACGGTTGCCACCACGTGGCTTTTTGTGCTTGGAGAAATGTCACATCTTAGGGTGTCATGGGTGACAGTAAGGAGAGAAGGCTAGTTTGGGTCACTTTGAAGAATTTCTAATGGCCCAAGGTACCCCCCTACCCCCGCATATGGTTAAGAGCAGGGAGTCGACAGACCTGGATTTGAATTATGACTTTGCCAATCCCTAGTGTGTGGCCTATGAACGCATCGTTTCTGCACACTGTCTGCCTTTATGAAGGCCTCTGGAAGCCGTCATTTTTCTTACTAGTATTAATGGAGCTTTGAAGAGTCGGCTGCATTAACTATTTTGGCCTATAGGGGCCGCTCACGTCCCTCTCCCTAGCCCACCTGGTAACACCAGGGAGAAACCAGATCTGCTCTAAAAGTATCCACTAACGAAACGTTTCTCACGGAGTCTGTCAGTATATAAAACACACCTGCAAATCAAACATTTCCTAATAATCAGTCATAAGGAAATTTATCTTAAAACATTTCTTAAGTTTATATATAATTATACCACTTACTTTAAAAGAGCAAATTTGCATACTTAATGAGATGGATTCGCTTATTATATAAAGAATTCCATCTTAGCTGAATATTTGATAGCACAGGGTATAGAACAACCAAGTTTTCTGAGTTGATTGATACTTTGATTTTATAATAATGAACAACACTTCACATAAATATGCAGTGGAAAATGACAGGAGTATTGTCAGGGACATTTGACAATGTATTGGGAGTTCTTTCCTAATCCCAAGCCAATACCCATCAAACGATTTCTTTATAAAACTCCTCAGCAAGTCAAACAGCAATTTGAAAATCAAATATTCCAGCACAAAACAATCCAAAAATACACCAAGTTGATAGAAGCCGAGGTGTGACAGTAGGAAAACATTAGGTTTTGTTTTCTATAATTAATCCATTATGCCTCCGTAAGAGCAGAAAACTTTGACTATACAGTAAAAAACACTGCAGTCTATAACATGCAATAGTCTGAAGTCTGAGTGGAGGTGTTTGGGCAGCGTCCGTTGGCTTTGCGGGCAGTGACCACACAACAGTATAAAGTGTGTAAGTTGTGTACTCAGAACCCAGGCTGCACTGATGTCTCCTAATGAAACGCAGGTGGTCACTGCCACTGTTCCACATTTGATGTTGAATTAATTTTTGGCCATTGCAATTCAGAAACTATTTACTGTTCTCCAGTTTTTCATGAACCTCATATTGTTAAGGACTCCAAGTTGGGTTGTGTGTAGTTAATCTCAGCTGTCAACTTAATGAGGGCTAGAATCACCTAAGACAAGGGGCTGCTGGGAATGTCTGTGGAGGATTGCCTTGATTAGGTTAACTGAGGTAGTTAACTAGATTAGGTTAACTCAGTGTGGGTGCCACCATTCCCTGGGCTAGGATGCTGAGCTGTATGCAAAATAGAAAGTGAACTGAACATGAGTTCTTTGCTGTTTCCTGACTGTAGATACAGTGCGGCCAGCTGTTTGAGCACCTGCTGTGACCTTCACACCGTGATAAACTGTAACCTAGAACTGAGAGCCTTTTTCCCTTCTCCCTGGAGTTGCTTTTGTCAGGGAATTTTAAATATCTGTTTGTTTGTTTGTTTGTTTGTTTGTTTTGTGTGTATGTGTATGTGTGCCTGCTTGCATGAGTTTATGTTCACTGTGTGTGCAAGTACCCATAGGGACCAGAAGAGGGCATCAGATCCTCTAGAACTGGAGTTACAAGTAGTTGTTAGTGGTCATCTGGGTGCTGGGAGCCCACCAGGGTTCTCTGCAAGAGCAGTAAGCACTTCCAACCAGTGAGCCATCTCTCCACACCTTGTCATGTTGTTTTTTGGTTTGCTTTGTTTATCACAACAGAAAAGGTAACTAAGACAGATCACAACCTGCAGTTTAAGCTGTGATTAGAGAGAGGCTGAGACAGGAGAATCTGACAGAAGCTCCAGCACCAGTTCACAACAGCAGAAACAACACAGACCCCGCCTCAAAACAAGATGGGAGGAGAGAAGCAGCTCCCGCGTGCTGTCCTCTAATCTCCTGCTCTCATCACCACACGTGTGTCTGTATTCAGACACACTCACACAATAAGTTAATTCACTGGGGCTGGAGAGGTGGCTCATCGGTTAAGAGCACTGGCTGCTCTTCCACAGGACC
>CABHPH010133073.1:0-44481 GCA_902168325.1 Peromyscus nudipes | reverse complement strand
AATGATCAGATGTCGTTTCAAATGCAGCAAGAATTCCTGAATGGATCAAGACATCAGCTAGTGCCAGATCCTGTTTGAAGCACCCAAGCATCACCCTGAGTCTTACTGACAAAAACACATGAGACAGAAATTCTTTAGTGTTTAACACACGTGAAGCTCACTCAGGTACAACAGTGATCAACTGAATTTTACTTTATTTTTAAAGATGTACTTATTTTTATTTAATGTGTGTATGTAAACCTTGAGTGCATGTATGTGTATCATATGCATGCATGGTACCCTCAGAGGCCAGACGAGAACATTGGATCTGCAAAGGAGGACCACCCCCTTCGGAGTTGGTACAGGACACACCTAGACACCAAATTCTCAACACAAGGGGGATTTATTACTCAGGAGGGGCTGGGGAGAGGCTGGGTGGGTGGCGGTGGGAAAGCTGCAAAGACAGACAACAAGCAGTTGCAACAACAAGCAAGCAACAAGCAGATGGGGTTTTTGTTTGTTTGTTTGTTTTTGGTTGTTTTTTTTTTTTTGCAGGAGTGGGTTTTTAAGGGGGGAAAGGGGGAGTCTATGCTAGGGTGAGTTGATAAATCCTGATTGGCCATGTTAGCCAAATAATGAATGTTGATTGTTGGACCTTGGTGTTTTGTCTCAGGAATGAGTCAGTGGTCAAATAAATAGTCAGTGGACCTTGGGGGATAGTTTCAGGAAATTAATCTAATGGGTTTTTTTTGTTTTGTTTTGTTTTGTTTTGTTTTGTTTCCGAGACAGGGTTTCTCTGTGTAGCTTTGCACCTTTCCTGGAACTCACTCTGTAGCCCATTCTGGCCTCGAACTCACAGAGATCCTCCTGCTTCTGCCTCCCGAGTGCTGGGATTAAAGGTGTGCGCCACCACCGCCTGGCCCAATCTAGTGGTTTTTAACAAGGGGGGAAGGGGAAAAGGCAATTCTTATCGGTGCCATATTTGCCATGGGCAGGCATGTGTTTGCCATGCTCTGGCCTGCTAGAGCCCTTCTGGATCACCTGGAACTAGGGTTGAAAACTGTTGTGAGCCTCCATGTTGGGGCTAAGAACTGAACCCAGGTCCTCTGCAAGAGCAGCCAGTGCTCTTAACCACTGAGCCAGCTCTCCAGACTTCCCATAATCAAATTTGAGGTCATATTTGTAGGGTCCCTAAAACAGGTTGACCACACAGCTGCCATGACAGGCTTAGGGGCCCAGACACAGCTGCCATGACAGGCTAACGGGTAGGTACCACCTGGTCCCCAGAAAAAGCCATAAGTTAACTCCACCCAGGGAGGGCCAGCATCTAAGGGGAAACACCCAACATGCCAAACATTCCCAGCACACACTTAGACCCCTAGACAAATGTCAGCCAATCAGGGTCCTGAACCCTGGAAATTCTCTCACCCTAACCTCTGCTATGATTAAAAAAAAAAAAAAAAAAAAAACCCTACCCAGCCCAGGCTCTGGGCTCTCTGCTCTCACCGATGTGTTGATGCATGGGGGGGGGGGAGGGAGAGCGGAAGACGGGAAGAGGAGAGTAAAGAGATAGAGAGAGAGAGAGAGAGAGAGAGAGAGAGAGAGAGAGCGCTCCAAGCTTGAAATAAAGGCTCTTTGCTTTTATATATGGGATTCGGTCTCTGTGGTGTTCTTTTGGAAGTCCCTGTGATCTGGGCATAACAGTATTCACTGGTTATATTTCTAAGAATCAACCAGAAAACTCTTGAGGGTGGGTGAAAGGATGATAAATGGCTCTGGCTACCGCGTGGAAAGGTCACGGTCACGACAGAACCCAGTGTTAGTTTTCAGAGCTTTATTAGGAGGGAAAGGGTGGGAGGGGAAAGAGGAGAGCCAGGCCTGGAGAGAGAGAGAAAGATGGTGGTGGGGGGAAGGAGGGAGCAGAGCAGAGAGAGAACAGAGAGCAGAGAGAGAGGGTGGGGTCTGTGTCTGGCTTTTAAGGTGCATACGTAGTCACCAGCACACACTGATGATGTAAGACGCAAGACCCCAAACTGCGCATGTGCAGTCACGTGGTGGCGCATCTGGCGTGGCGCAGAATCCCAACAGTGGGTCTATTTGAAATGGAAAGGAAGAATGAGGCAGAGACATGCAGAAACTTCAGTGAAGAGAGGTGTGTTTATATATGGTTCTTCAAATACAGAATTTTTGAATAATGTTAATTTCTCCAAGTTTTCCTGTTGGTATTGGAGACTGCATTTTCAACAGCCAAAATGTCATCAAGAAAAGCAAAAGATGCACAGAAAACTTAATTTTTCAGCTTCAGCTATTTTTAAAAAAGAAAAAGGAAACTGGATGAATTTTCTTCAACTAAAAAGAAGGAAACTCAGCTTGGCTTAATGTGTTAACTGAGAGTTTACCAAGATGCCTTTAATGTAAAGAGGGTATAAGATTCTATAAATGGGGTTCTGAATCTGTCAGCTAATCGCTTGCTAATGATGTTTAACAAAAAGATCATGATCACTCTTTGCTTGTAAGGGAGGAAAAAGGCAGAGAAAGAAGCTAAAATAGTCCAGTGCCTATTGGACAAAATGAAAAACATCTGCTGAGATCAGCCCTATGGAGATCTGTGTCCATGAATGGGCAGAAGCCAGAGAAACGAACCAGCACCAAAAAGTTTGGGTAATCCATTGTTCTTAGGCTACATACATTATCAATGAGACCTACATCTCCTGGTCTTCAAAGCTAGAAGGGTTCGCTGCCTTTATTATTCTCAGGAAATCACCACAGGGTCATGGGAAGGAACAGTTAGGTTGGAGCCACAGTTTCCCGCCTGCAAGTTGGGCTATGACTGAAGGACAAAACCTAGTGCATTTGAAAACGGCAGGCTGATAGTTACTGTATGTGACTTACCACAAATATCCACAAATGACAACAGCAGATCAAGAGTCATATAAACAACTTTGGTGATTAATCTTATTTATCAACTTGACTGGATTATGAGACGGCCAGGACATTAATAAAGCACACCTCTAGGAGTGTCTGGGAGGGCGTCTCCACGAAGGGTTTGAAGTTGTGGGCTTTGGCCTAATGAATGGTTTAATCCACTGATGGATTTGAGTTTTGAATAGATTATTGGTGGTGACAGAAGGGTGGGAGATAGGCCTGGCTGGAGGATGTCGGTTACTGAGTACCTGTCCTTGGGGCCTGTCCTGTGCTGGCTCTGTCCTACTGTGCTCAGCTCTGCTTCCTAGCCACCATGGTGAAAGCTGCTGTGCTCTGCCACACACTTCCTGACATGATAAATAAAACCTCTGCAGTCATGAGCTACGATAAATCTTTCCTCGTTTTAAACTGTTCTCTTGGGTGTGTGTGTCCTAGTAAGAACAAACCTAAGTAACACATACATCATGAAAAGGGGAACAAGAGGCACTGATCATATACTAGATGAAAATAATATCGTCTTAGTCAGTGTTCTGTTGCTGTGGAGAGACACCATGACCTCGGCGACTCTTATAAAAGAAAGCATTTAATCAGGGCTTGCATACAGCTTCAGGGGTTTTGCCATCATGGCGGGACAAAGGCAGACATGGTGCTGGGGAGGAACTGAGAGTTCTACATCTTGATTCTCAGGCAGCAGGAAGAGCCAAAAACTGGGTCTGGCTTGAGTATTTGAAATCCCAAAGCCCACTGCTGATGGCCACGTCAAAGAAGCAGCAGGTGGCAATTGACTTCAGGAACCAGCCCACCAGCATCCAAGGCACTGATGGGTGAATGTCAGTCAGATAGGCAAGGCCCTAAGAGCGTCGGCCCCAGAATGTCTCTTGCTACTGCTGTGTCTTTACATGTTTGCTCCTGCCATTTTTCTCTGATATCTGGCATGGTGTGAATGGTTGTGGGAAGATCCCCACTGCCTCTAATGGAAATATTCCATTCTACTGGGCATTTTAACCTGTGGATTATTATAAAGATCATTTCCTCTTAAGCTGTATTGTTTAACTGAAGCAATGATTTTATACAATAATAGTATTAGTTTACATAGGATTTTGATGATTGAAGGTCTTTAATAAATATAGTGAGAAATTGTGATAGAGGTTAGCTTAGTGGAAAAACTAATACAGGCAAGATACAGTGTTGCCCACAACCCCTGATAAATCAGGGGCTACAACGGATAGAAAATAAAAACAAGGAAATGTCACACAGTTAGTTTCTCTTGAGAAGCCATTAGACTGTGGCTTAGGTTAATAATTAAGAAAAACAATTGTGCCCCAGAATTCTTTGAATCTTAATGTTGAGAGATGTGTTCATAGGTTTCAGTGTGCATCATAGCTAGAACAAAGCTTTAAATATGACTTAAGGTTAGATTAAGTTATTTCTATTAATGGCTTTGCGGTTAAAAAAAAAAAAACCTTGAGAAACAATCTAAAGTTTAGAAAGGCACATAGTTGAGTGAGGGACTCATTAAAGTCAGGGAACAAGAACAAAGCAACACAACTATTATTAGCTGAAATCAGCCTTTCTTGCTAGGATTGGTTGGTGATCAAAGATGATGTTTAATTCCTTGTAGCCATTTCTGCCCGCAGCCTCCTGATATAAAAAACTGTTGATAGATAGGTACGCATCCTGAGGATTTAAAGTAGAGATGACTGATTGTTTTTCATGTATAAAAGTTTAGGTTTGTGATTCTTTTAAGATTATTTATAAGATTACCTTTTGAGGGCTGGTGGTTGGTGGTGGTGCATGCCTTTAATCTCAGCTCTTGGGAGGCAGAGGCAGGTGGATCTCTGTGAGTTCAAGGCCAGCCTGGTCTACAAAGCAAGTTCCAGGACAGTTTAGAACTGTTACACAGAGAAACCCTGTTTCAAGAAAATAAAAAGAAAGAAAGAAAGAAAGAAAGAAAGAAAGAAAGAAAGAAAGAAAGAAAGAAAGAAAGAAAGAAAGAAAGAAAGAAAGAGAGAGAGAGAGAGAGAGAGAGAAAGAAAGAAAGAAAGAAAGAACGAAAGAAAGAAAGGAAGAAAGAAAGGAGAAAGAAAAAGAGAAAAAAAGATTACCCTTTAAGATAAGTAATAAAGCGATTGATCCTTTTATTGTAACCACAAAATGCAGCCTGACAGCAAAAGAACCAGCTAAGAAAATACCTTACTTGCTTATACTCTGTTCATCTATAACAAGTTGCTTGGGTATGAATGTATGTGGGTTCTTGGGATAATTTGTTTTTCATCTAAAATACATAGGCTATTTAATCATGTAAGGGAAATGAGGAACATGTTTTTTACCTGTATTAATTGTAATCATTCACCTGAAAATAGAATGCAACCACATTATAATTTTTAACTGCTTGAAAGATTTTGCTGGGATATGTAAGCTATAATGGAAAAAGTGAAGTTAGAAGAAAGACATCAAGAGAGATAGAAGGGATACATCTGGATAGAGGTAAGAAAAGAAATAACAATCAAGAAGGAGAGAGAACAGAGAAAGACCCTAAAAGTGTGTGTGTGTGTGTGTGTGTGTGTGTGTGTGTGTGTGTGTGTTTACCTTCTCATCAGCCCCAGAGAGTTAAGTTTAGCCCCCCTCGCTGACCCAGAGAATTAAGTTTTACTCTCTCGGACAGAAAAGTCAAGTGGAGTAACAGTCGGCCGACTCCGCTGGGTCCCCCTCAATCCCTGAGCTGCTGGAGGCTGGTCCTCATGGCAGCAGCAGCCCAGCCCCAGTGACACCTCCTAATGGCCACTCCGTGATGACGAAGCATTCCAATCCATGAGCCTACGGGGCCATCCTTATCCAAACAGCCGCCTGTGTCAGACATTCTACCTCATTGGTGTGGTCCACAGTTCTCCTGAGTATGTATGTGTGCAGATACTGCGCTGAGCAATAGAGTAACCAAGAGCAAAAGCAGAGAGGAGGGGTCCTCCAGAGAAGAGAGGCACATACGCACACGTTCATACGGTAATTTAGTAATTGAGTACTGGTAACGGGGTGAGAGTACTAGTTAGTGTGACGGTGTGTGGACAGGGAAAAAAGCAACAAGAGGAGACGGAAAGCTGCCTGTGAAGGTGGCTGATGTACTGTATCAGGAGATTAAAAACACCTACGGCTCAGTCTCTGCCCATGATCTTTGCCTCTGGAACATGGCCCTTAGCCCATTTTGATGCAACTCTTAACTCTGAGATTCCTACTGCTTCCACCAAGGATTACTTGACTGAGTTGGCCACACATCACACCAGGCCGGTCAGAGCCAGCCATGGGTTTTCTTTTCTTCCTGACACATTCTATATTTATTCTAGAGTCACCAGCTAAGATGTCGTTAGCCCTCCCTGCCCCTTGACAAGTAGACTGGGACTACGAGTGAGGCTTGAACAGTGAAAAGTGAAGAGATGGAGAGTGCTGAGAGCAGTACATGAACTCCTGGATTCAGACATAACTGAAGCCAGTTGTACCTGCGTGAGATAAGTAAAGCCCTCTCTTCAAAAAATAAGGTGATAAATATTTGACAGAAATTTTGTTTTGTTTTGTTGTTTTGTTTTGTTTGTTTGTTTGTTATTTGTTTTCGAGACAGGGTTTCTCTGTGTAGTTTTTGGCGCCTTTCCTGGAACTCACTCTGTAGCCCAGGCTGGCCTCGAACTCACAGAGATCTGCCTGCCTCTGCCGCCTGGCTTTGACAGAAATGTTTAACAAGGAAGGGTTTGTTTTGGCCCATGGGTCCGTCGACTATTGGCTAGCTCTGTGGCCTCTGGGCTGTAACAAAATAGACACATCATGGACAAAGGGTATGGTACAAGCAAGACACATACAGCAGTCAGGAAGCAAAGACCAGGAAGGAGCCAGGGCCAAGACACCCTTCAAAGGAACATCCCAACCGACCCACTTCCCCTAACTGGTCTCCACTTCCCACAGTTCCACCATCTCCCAATGATCTATTCAAATTCTGATCCATAATCAACAGATTAAACCACTGTACAAGCCAGAGCCTTCGCCGTCTAATCATCCCTAGACAAACCGTCTCAGACTAGATGTGCACCTGCCTGGCTGCCTAGGCATCTATCAGTCTAATCAGGTTGACAATGAAGACCATAACTTGCAGCGACTTTGGCTAGTGGCCTTTATTTGTCCAGTGCTGGAGACTGAGCCGAGGGTCTTGTGCATGTTAGAAAAGTCTCTACCAAAAAAAAAAATTTATCCCCAGGCCCAGGGACTTCTTTAAAGCAACTGGCTATATCACAGAATTATGCAATTGGCTTCAATGTCCATTAGGGGATCTTCTTAGGTTCCTGGTCTGTAACATTATCATAGATCATATTTGGCCCCAGTCAACTTAGATGTGGGAACCACAGCTTGCTGATGGTCATGCCTTTTCATTATGCCATTTACTACATTCAGCACTGCTAGACTTTACCTGCCAGGGAGTGATCGTCTAACTCATGTTGGTCATGGTGATTGGTTCAGAATTAAGCATGTGATTCAAACAGGACCAAACAGATTTGCTTGTGACACTCATATATGAACTTTGATAGGCAAGGTCTTTTGTCTTTGAGTCAAGATCCATAAGGCTGTAAACTGGAAGCTGTGTACAGACACCCTCCCACCACACCAAGAGCACAGGGAGGACCAGAGGCAGTGAAATGACAGCCAATGGTTACAGAAAGGAAAAAACGCCGGACCCACCATGTCTGAAATCAGCAAGACACTCCCTCAAAGACCTCATTTATAAGTTAGCAAATTATCTTTATTTCTCAGCACAGATTAGAGATGAGTTTTGTTATTTATAACAGAAAGAATTCTAATATATATTTATCAGTTTGGGGACTATAATTCTAATATATACATATATATGTATATACTATATGAAATACATGTATCAATCTGTGTTCTTTTTTCATTACTATGATAACCAAAGGCAGGGCTACTTTATAAAGTTAAAGAAGTTTATTTGGTTCATGGTTCTAAAAGCGGGGAGGTCTAGGCCCATATCTGGGAAAGGCCTTCTTGCTGGCTGACTCCTGAAACATCGCAAGAGTTATGAAGGAAGAGACAGAGGGAGTGTCTCCCTCTCATTATAAAGCCATCAGGTTTCAATCACCGAGTTTCCACGCTGGTGATCTCATCTAATCCTGATCCTTTCCCAGAGGCCCCACCTCCCAACACCAGAGTTGGCTTAGTGTTATTAACATATGACTCTGGGGATTAAACTCCTTGTATGAGTTTGAAGCAGCTAATCACCTGTAAACCACAGCTAGGGCAAACATTTCTCTAGAAGGATTAGAGGTCTGTTCAATTTTAAAATAGGCTGTCTTTTTTTTTTTTTTTACTCTGGGTTGCTGCAAAGCTTTACATTTTTGTATAGCTACACAAAGTGAGGATCCACACCCATAGAAAGCTTAAGAAAGACTGAGTTATCCCAGACAAAGCATCTTGCTTTCCAACAGAAGAGCTAAGTCTTTGAACTTTGGATGCCCTTCATAGATGTTACCAAGAAAAAAAAATGTAAAGGCCAAGTTATACAGAATAGGGTGTTTAACATGATGTTTTAAATACTTCAAAAGTACCTTAAAGAAAGATGAAGAGGTAATAAGATGTAAATAATAAGATATAAATTTTTTTTCTTGTCTAGGATATGTATGATTGGGCAAAAAAACCAATAGAAATTTCAAAGCCATATGCGTTTTTGAAAATAAAGTTTCTTATCGTGTCATTTCTTTTTTTTTTAGAAGCAACACAACCCATCTGAATTATGTTCTAGTGGGCTTCTCTCCAGTGTAGTCTCAAGGAATTCCCTATATTTGGAAGGCAGGAAAACTTCCCAGCCAAATCCAAGAAGAGTGTCTGAGCCTCAGGCTTCATGCCTGGAGTAGATCACCATGCCTCCTGGCCCAGAATCCTGTGCTTTTCTTTAACTAGAATAAACAGTGTCCAGGGTTCTTGTCTCTTTTTGTTTTTCCTTTGTTAGTTCATATTTTTTATGCATCTATGTTTTAATTTGATGCATTTAAATTTTTTGCTTGTAAACAAGTCTGAGGAGTTGAAATGATCCATTATAAATTATTTTACATTTCAAGTTTAGTAAGTCACCAAATGCAACAAAAAGGTCAAGACCAGCCATTAAACATTAAACCCAAAGTCCCACCTGACCCATTCTTCATCATAGGGATCTTTGGGACAGAGCTCCAGGGTCTTTTTGTGTACCTCCACACCTCACAGCATTTCCCTTTATGGGAAGCAGAACCCAGCATAAGGAGAAAGCCCAGAGTAACTAAAGCAGGACAGGAAGGTGTGCTGGAAGGTCATGAGTGTTCAGAGCCGGAGATGCGGCCCAGGGCCAGGGAGGTGGGGCACAGACACCCGGGGAGTTCTCCTTTTACAGTGCAGTTGATAGCTCTGGCTAAATGCCACCTCAGACACATTTGGCCCATGCATTCATGGGTGAATAAAACTACTCAAAATCCAAAATATTCGGGGGGAGGGGGAACCCTGCATCTACTGAACATGTAGACATTTTCTTTGTCATTTACCCCACTGAATGTTTTAATAAACTACAAAGCATTATCGCTGAAGCAGCTATTAACAGCAATCCAGGGATGTTTCAGAAAGCTCAGAGGGCTGTGTGTAGGTTATATAAAGTATTACACCATTTTACGTAAGGACTTGAACTTCTGCCCATTTTAGCATCCAAGAGGAGTCCTGGAACCAATCCCCTATGGATACTGAGGGATGCCTGAATGAGAAAACAGATGTCTTCTCAATTCCCCTTACACTCTTTACTACCACCCCTCCCTGCCAAAGAAGCTGCATTTGACTTACAAGGACTTCCATCTCAGATTCTGTTAGACGAGTAGATGTTCCCGACACACACAGCTGACAGAGGCATCACCAACCACGTGTACATTTTCAACCTTTACCCGAAAGGCCTTTGCAGCTTCCTTTCTACTGCGCCCTCTCCCAACATTGTTGTTTCTTTAGTTTTGATCACAGATGGAGGTTAACATACAGATTCCAAACATTTAGACTACTTAGCCTCAAACTCCTGGCTCTAATGTCTCTCCTCTGGTAATAGCACAGGGATATGTAGGGCTGCCCGGATTTCCCAGGGTCCGACGTGTTCTGAGCTCTGTCCAAGTTCTCATAGGCTTAGTTAAATTCATGTTGTCTTAAAAGTTCCTTCCTAGTAAAAGCTTCTCTTGCCAGAGTCTAGAATTCCCTTCAAGCCGCAGAAAAGGATTTTACTAACCCTGGTAGATGAGCAGCTCTTTCTGATGAGAAGGGTCTGGGCAAGAGGGTAAACCCAGAGTAATCCTTCTTGCACAGTGTGAAATCCACAATACCTGTATACGGATGATAAGTCAACAGCCATCACTTCCTGTCCTAGCCCCAAATAGACTTCTTTCTCCACTTTTTAAAAATCATGGTAAAATAGTCATAAAATTTACCCCCTAATCATTATTAAATGCACAGTTCAATGGCATTAGGTTTGATTGTTCATTATTTTGTGTGTGGGTGGATCCATGCCACCGAGTGTGCGTAGAGGTCAGAGGACTTGTGGGAGTTGGTCGTCTACTTCCATCATGTAGGTTCCAAGGATCAAATTCAAGCTATCAGGCTTGGTGGCAAGCACCTCTTTACCCACAGCTTCACCTCCAGCCCTGGACTAGATACATTCATATCGTTATGTAAGCATCACCACCATGCATCTCCATAGCCCTCTTCATCTTTAAAAATTGAAATTCTTTACCCAGTAAACAACAGCTACCTGTCCCGTCCCAGCCCTTAGTAAGTTCTGTTTCTACTGGATTTCTAAGACATTTCTTTCGAATATCTTAGAAAAACAGTATATTTTATTTGTCTGGTCCATCAATCCAGGTTTATTGTAGAAATAAAAATCAGCTTTGAGAGGGTTCCCCTACCACCCCAGTGAACGCCCCTGGCTCATTCTCTTGTAGTCTCTGAACCCTCATTAACCTAAGGTCTCTCGGTGGATTTGTAGCTCTACACACCACTGAGCTCTTCAGCCTTTTCCTCAGCAGATTGCCAGAGGAGGAGGAACGAGTGTACCACAGGTTGATGGACATGAAAAACAGAAACCTCAGGAAGTAGGGAAAGCTGGATGTGGTGATGCATGTCTAATCCCAGCACTCTGGAGGCTGAGGCAGGAGGATCACAGGCTCAGGGGCAGTCTGGGCTATAGAGCAAGCTCCTATCTCAAAAAAGGCGGGGGGGAGGAGGTGGCTCTCATGAAACCTGCTTCTGTCCCTGAACCCATCAGCCTGCCTGCTCCTTCCTACACACCACTGTCTCCACAAAATGAGTCAAGAGTTCACTGTGGTGATGTATGTTCTAGGTCCTAGGCCTGTCCCTAAAAGAATGCACATAAGTTGCCTTCCTTCTGTGTCTTAATCAATCTCTTACTTTGGGTCAAATACACTCTAAAAGGGTCAGGCACCATACAATAAAGCTTGAGCACACATTGTGAATACTAATGGAGGTGGATAGTGTCCGAACCAGGCCAGGATGAGGGGATGCAAAGGGAAGGCGGAGCCTGGCTTTCTCTATGCTTCCTGCTCTCCCCACATGCAGAAACCTGAGCCACTGCCACCAGCAACACTTCCCTCCGGCTCTGTGGTCTACCAGAGAGGTGAGGAGCTGGCTACAGGGCCAAGCCTCCTTACCCTTGCTGTTCTAGCAGCCCCGCCCAAGCAGGAAGATAAGAGAGAATGTGCAGGCACACCTCGTTGGACTGGTTCAGGTCCTGCAGGTGCAAGTCTTGAATGAGGTAATCCACAACATGCAGGTTATTGTTCTGAGCTGCGAAGTGGAGAGCATTCCTTCCTTCCTGAAGAGAGGTGAAGTCAGGATGAAGGCATTAAGTGTTTACCATAGAAACCCGGAATTCCCATCCCAGCACCAGTGACTTGAGCACCAGTGGGACCCCAGAACTCCCACCCCGGCACTGGTGAGGTGAGAGCTCATGTCCCCGTGGGACCTGCATACTTACCTACCTGGCTCTTGGCTCTCTGGTCTGCTCCAGCTTTAACTAGCATGAGCATGATCTCGAAGTTTCCAGACCAGACTGACAGGTGAATTACTGTCAGACCGTGCTTCCCCAAAAAGAGAGAAGAGAAGGACTCATTACACAAATGAACTGCCTCAGCCAACAAAAGCCTAGGTAATACTACATTACTAGAAAAATAAGAAATAAGTAATTTAATATGTAACAAAAGTGATATTGTAATTCTATAGAGGACATATAAGTAATACAGGTACAAGTGGGTCTCCATCTGAAGGAAATGCATAAAATGAAATGCACTACAGTATACTAAAAAATTATAAATACATACAACAGCACAAGCACACAAACAACAACTATTTTTGAACCAGACTATAATGTTCATTTTCTTGATTTAGAGTTATAAAAGGAAAAATAGAACATAAACCTTAAATAAATGACACTTTCAAAACTCTATCATTAGTAAAGATAGATGGCTTTCTAATATATGGAACGTTTTTTACAAAGCATCGCCAACAACAAAAGACAAACCGTAGAAAAGCATGCAGATGAGCTTGGTCTCCTGGGATACTAGAAAAAAAGCAAAATGTTACTGTCTAACAGGCAGTTCAATAAAAATCAAAATACGCATCAGGCGACAGTGGCACACGCCTTTAACCCCAGCATTCAGGAAGCAGAGACAGGCAGATCTCTGTGAGTTTGAGGCCAGCCTGGTCTACAGGGTGGTTACACTGAGAAACGCTGTCTCCAAAAAACAAACAAACAAACAAACACAAGGAATGGGGCTCAAGACAGGTGAAACGATGGTACAAGTTGTCAGATTGAGAGATTCATTTCGGAACTTCCTGACCTGTGGGAAGCTGTATGCTGATTGTTAAATCATACACTGAACTAGCCAAGATGTGGAAGGAAACAAAGACCCAGCAGTTAACACTGGCTGTCTCAAGAAGATGGCATCAGGGGGAGGGGAACAGACCTAGCTAGGCACGCAGCCCATGCTGTAGAAGCAGGGTAGAGCCGGTGCTCTGGGTGTGGTCCTTAGGGACAGTCAACGCCGACTCAGACTCTGCTCACTCCACCGCAGCCAGGTCCTGTCATGCTGCTCAGCTTAGTTATGCTCAGCTGCAGCTTCACATTCCAGACCATTTTGGTTTTGTTTTCTTTTGTTTCTGAGATAGAGTCTCACTATGAAGAGTAGGCTGTCTTCAAAGTTCACCACACTCCTGCCTCAGCCTCCCACATCCTGGGATTACAGATATCCTCCAACCATGCCCAGCTGTCTTTTTCCTTATTGTTAAGGTCACGTGTATTCTTTTCTGTTTCCTTTATCTTGTCAAAAAGCAACCCATGTCTTTTGTGTATCATCTATGCCTCAAATAACGATGGTTTTGATCCAGTACACTGGCTTGTTAGATGTGCATATCCGAGTAAATAACCAAGAGATATGGGTCTGTAGACTTCTCCTGTTTGTGACATGGATAAGCCCCTTGGTATTTCTTTGGCTGCTCCAGACACTGTATTTAGGTGTTCTCTTATTCTAAAGAGAGTTTGGTTTGGGGGTGTACTAGCAAGTCCCAGTTTATTACTATGTAATTCTTAACCAGTGCCTCCTGACTAGGGGCAGTTCATTTCCAGGGGACACCTAGAAACATCTTGGGATATTTCTGATGGTCATGACTGTGGGAGGCCAGCTCTCACCTTTTAAAGGTTCCCATGAGGAGGGAGGGATAAGAAACTTTTAGATAGAAAGATAGATAGTGGAGAGGAGAAAGACAGAAACACAGGATAGCTTCGGGAGGACCTGGATCAAAATCCACTGGCCCCTTCTGTCTCTTCAAAAGGGCTTTTTATAACAATGCCAAGGGGCAGGGCAAAAGACCCCCCCCTTGCTAGATCAAAGCATACAGCCAAGCGTAGACCCTTCCAAACACTTGTAACTATGCCCGTGGCCAAATCATCCCCTTATGCCGTGCTGCTGGATAAAGCAGCTCAGATTCTCAGACACTGAGTAAGTTTTCACTAGGAAACCTCTCTGGGTCTCTACACAGGACTCAGGGTGATATTGGTACTTAAAGGGCAGAGGCCAGGCATGTTGTTGAACTCGCCACAACACACAAGGCTGCCCCACAACAAGGAACTGCACGGTCCCAAATGTCACTGCGTCAACAAACACTTCTTTCTGCTGAGAACCCCTGCTGTAAATGTTCATGCTCCATCAGACTTCTTGTTCAGCTCTCACTCTGCATAGAGACTTGGTGCACTCTATAGTTAAAACCCCGGTATACAGAAAGCTTAGCGGTTTCTGCACTCCTCCTTTTAGAGGGAACACTGATCTATCATGTTGGTTGAGGTTCTCTTAGGTGCATTAACCACGATTCTCCCTTGTCATTTAGGCTCCCATCTATCGCTGCTCCATAGTCAGTGGTCTTCTAAATCTGACTTCACATATGGTCCTGTTTGGGACAGGTGATAAATCACATAGTGATATTCCCTCTCTTTCCCCTAAGAGATCATTCCTAATTTTGAAGTGAACAGGCTTTAAAAACTCCTAGCACTGGTTGTAAAATCTAAACTCTGGGAATCTAAGCAACAAACAACTTGAGTTTCTGAAACCACAAATTCCTACTGGAGGCAATGAATCACCATGTACAGTGTACAGACAAATATTTCCTCAGAGCACCCTCCATACCACAAAGTCTTGTCCTGGAGTGTAGGCAAGCTTGAGCCCATGACATGGGTGGCATTCGGCTCACACGCTCTTCAAAGTACAAAATGCTGGAAAGTCACTGATGAGCTTTCCCCATAAACAGCCTGGTCCTAGGTGAGGAGCAGTGCACCCAAGGACTTTCAGGAAAGCAGACATTCACCCTGGATTAAGAACATCCTTTTACTTAGCTTATCTCAAAGCTCATGGATGCCACCCACTTTAGTCCTTAATGGCTGAGTCATGCGTCTGACCCTGAGCCTCAATGCCTTGAATGGTACTAGTGTATTACAGTATTTACACTGCTCTTCAGTTTGACAGTGGGGCCCTTAAGACCAGGATTGTCTCATGTCATTATATCCATATCAAATATAATCATCTGAGATGTTTTTACATCATGGATTTTGTTTGTTTGCTTGGGGTGAGTGTGTGTGTGTGTGTGTGTGTGTGTGTGTGTGTGTGTGTCTTACATGTAGAGACCAGAAGTCAATGCCAGGTATCTTCCTTGGTTGCTCTTCACCTTGGTTTTGCTATTTCTTTATTTATTTATAGACAGAGTCTCACCATGTAGTCCTGTTATGTAGGGTATGGCTCCAGCTAAGGTGGAGCAAGTGTCCTCCCCTCTGTTTCTCCCACCAAAAGCAGCCAAACTCTCTGGATAAAACCCAGCTATTGGAGGACTCTGGAAAACTAATGGAAATAGGCAGATCAGGGAAGGTAATTCAAACTCAAGAATACTGACAATGCTGAGGAAGCTTCCTGTGGTTTCCATTGTTTTCTAGAGACTCAAGGTGGTTCCGATTCTGGAACTGGACATGGATGAAAGGGGAGAGAAATTCATGCCTCATTGCTCTCTTCCGTCCCTGACAGCTTAGGGGACCTGGAACATGGTGTGTGTGTGTGTGCAGGAGGGGTTAATTGTGGACAAGGAGGAGCTTGTGTGTACACTCCTGGACTGTGCCCTGAGCTGCACCTGGACAGACTCTTTACCCTGTGACAAACAGTTTGGAGAACTGAACTCTGGTGAAGACTATTGTCCAGGATCAGACTGGCTCTGGGGACAGATCTGAACCACACTACAAAACTTGTGGAAACTGGAGTGACATTATAAAAAACATGGTCATCACAACCCGTTTCTGCTCTGGACTAAAATCAACTCGATGGACCGCTGCCCTAATCTGTTTTAAGCTGCTGTAATGAGCTGTGATAGCAGCCGGGTAATTAACAAGGAGAGGAAACAGGTTTGGCTCATGGCTCTGGAGGATTAGCAGTTCAAGCTCAAGAGGCTTCCTTGGTGAGCTACATCATACCATGGGGTGGGGGCTCACCCTATCGGGAACCCTCCCCTGAGAAAACAGCATTGATCTATTCACGAGGGCACAGTGCTATGAGCTAGTCATCTCTTAAGGGTCATTATTTCTGCCACATGAATTACGGGGACATGCTGAAACCATAGAAACACCAGAACTAAATGGAAACATACGACCATAAAATGTTTAGAAGAAAAATATGAGAAATTTGCCATGGTTAGGAAAATTGTCCCTACATATATGCATATCAGTCTCAGGACTCATTTTTAAAAAGAGGAACATTAAGCCAGGCATAATGGGACATGCCTTTAATACCAGCACTCAGGAAAGCAGGGGTAGGAGGATCTCTGGGTTAAGGCTAGCCTGGTCTACATAGTGAGTTCTAGCTCAGCCAGTGTCATATGATGAGAGTGAGACCCTGTCTCAAAACAAAATGAACATCAAATTTTTATTTCATTAAAATTAAAAACCTTTGCTCTGTGAACACTATGAAGGCGGTCTGCAGATATGAGAAAATAATACAAAATACGCACCTAGTGTTCTATCTGTTTTCAGGGCATGTAATGAACTCCCAAAATTTTACAATTAAAGGATAATTTAAAAGAAAATAAAAAAATAATCAAACCCAGTTTTTAAAAATATTCAAAAGATCTGTCTGGGGATGCAGCTTGTGGTAAAAGTTTCAGTTGATATGTGGGAAGCCCTGGTTCTCACCCCCAGTACACACAAAAAATCTGAGCAGATGTCACTAAGGATGATACATACATGGTAACTAAGAGGTAAAAAGATACTTAACGTCATCCCCTAGTGGAGAAGCACAAATCAAACCACAGTGAGATGCCTTCATTCTGAACAGAATGGCTAGAACCGAATGAGTTAACATCTGTCAATAGCAGGTGGCCATGTGGGTGCAAAGCAAAACTTGCCTCTTGTGTTGCTGGTGAGGATGAGAACAGTCCAGTCTCATGGCAGGTCTGCAACTCATGTCCAGTTATACACACACGCCCTATGGGCCCAGCAGTCTCATATACCAAAGAGAGGAAAAGTTGTGCCTGAAAAAGCATACAAGAATGTCTACAGTGCCTCTACTTTCTGTGTGTGCAAAACACATATATGTGGAGGTCCAGGGGGATTGCTGATATTTTCCTTTATTGAGCTCTACATTATTTTTTTAAACAGGGTCTCTCAGACACCTGGAGCTCACCATTTTGACTATGTTGGAGGAGAGGAAGGCACCAGGATCCACCCATCTTTGTGACTCCTGTGCCCGGCACTGCCATTATAGGTGTGTGCAGCCATGCCTGGCTTCTTGTGTGGGTGCTAGGCATTAAAATTCAGGTTCCCATGATTGTGCAGCAGATATCTGACCCACTGAGCCATCTCCCCAGCATCAGTAACTTTACTTATAATAATAAATTAGAAGCCATCCTCACGTCCTTCAAGTGGCAAACAGATAAACTAGGCTACATCTATAAACAAAAATGCTGTTCAGTTAAAAGGGGGAAGGGAGGCATTTAGAAAAGACGTGAGTGAACATCAGCAGTGTTCTGTTGAGTGAAAGAAATCAGCCTCAAAGATTATATGACAGGTGTTATCACATAGATGACAGTCTCAATAAGGTAAAACCATGGAGATCAGTGACTGCTGCGGGGAGACAGCTTAGAATGCACAGACAACGTGACATAAATTTTGGGGTGATACATGTTCTTGTTAAGTTTTGTTTGTTTGCGGGTTTTTTCTCTGTTTTTGATGCTGGATTGAACACAGAGCCTTATGCATCCTAAACACACTACCACTAAGCTATACCCCAAGGCCCTGCTCTACATTTTTAAAGTAGTGGTGGTTATATAAACCTGCATACCTGTCAAAAATCAGTACTATACTTTAAAAAGGAAGTTAATTGGGCAATATGCTGGGATTAAAGTAAAATTAAAGTAAATATAGTAGTATTTTGTAGTTTATAAATAAAGTAAAACACAAAGATATTGTAAGAAGTTTTCAATGACAAAATATAAATATATCTGGGTAATCACGTCTCTGGCCAATGTATCTTTTATGGGCTAACTAATAGTCAAAATAATCAAACCAGAGTTTGCATACCTAAAGAACATGTCCCTTAATTACCAGAGCCATGATAAGGATGTAGCAGGCTAGTAAAACCATCTATTTGGACGTCTGAGTTCGTAAATTCAAGGCCTGCCTGGATTACATAGTGAGTTTGAGGCCTGTCTGAGCCACTTAATGAGACCTTGTCTCAAAATAAAGTTGTTTGGCTTTTGTTGTTGTTGTTTGTTGTTTGTTTGTTTGTTTTGTTCATTTGTTTTGTTTTGTTATTTAGGTTGGGATAGGTCAGTGATGGCACACTTACCTAACATATGCAGAGTCCTGGGTTTAGCCAGTAGCCACGCCCCTTCCCCCCAAACCATGGCTGTTATACAATTAATTATACTCAGAGAATGAGTGGGCAGTCAGTGGTAATTTTTATTTCTGGATTACTACATAACAATCTGCTTGCTCACCAGTGCCATGGCAATAATCAAGAGAGATCTGTGCCTCCCTGGTGACACAAAGGAAAATCCCAGCACTATCAAATCTACACTTTCTCTGTGACTGCCAACAAAGCCGGTATGATGACTAACAGGGGAGAACAGAAGCCTCTTACCACCCAAATATTTACTCCCAGGCCCTGGGCGAGGCAAAGAGAAAACAGTGTTGAACCTTCCCTCCCAGAGTGTCCAGACCAGAGAGAACACAAGGGCTCTGTGAGCGTCTCTAAATGTTGTAAAACTGAGAATCATGGACTAGGTAGGGTCCCATGGTGGAAGACGTGACTAGTTCCTCTGACTTCCACACATATGCTGTGGCACACACATGCCTGCATTCACACACCACATGTGCACACTGATTATAAATTAGAGTAATAAAAAAGAGCTATGATCTATATAACTAATTAAGAGCTCAGAGTTTTATAATGAGTAAAGCTATCACTGTCTTCTGCGACAAGAGATGATAAGCACGATTTGGGGTCTTTTTGGATAGCTTCCTTGTGCCACGAAGTACTAAACGGAGGTGGGAGGGTAGGTGGAAAGCCCTCAGGATGGGTTTTGCGATCTTGGCAGACAGACAGAAGCTGGTTTGTAGCTCACAGCACAGTCTCTGGAACCAGAAACCTTCAGTTCAAAGCTGCCTCCCGTCCTTCCTAAATGTAACTTTGAGGGACAGGATCTTTAATCTCTATATCTGAGTCTCCTTATCTATAAATTGGGCATTCTACTAATACTTTTTCCATAGGATTAGATGGGAGATGGCACTAAATACCCACCCTGATACCTGTGCCTGGCACAGAACATGTATCTGATAAGTTTTATTTAGAATCAGAATCCACGGGACAAAGTCACAATGTAAAGTCCCTGGAGCTGATTAGTGTTTGTCTTTCATGAATCCGACCATAATGTGGACAATCACACTGCTTTTGTAAATGAGGCTAGGGCCGTAAGGTCAATATGGGAAAATAAGTGAAAATCCAAGTCTTAATGAGTGAACAATTTAGTTACCAAGTACAAAGAGCACACAATGTGTGTGTGTCTTCTCTCAAGAGACCTGTCCAGTGATGCGCACTGCCGACGGTAGTGCGCCCATGAGAGGAAGACATCTGCAGAGATAAATTCTCCTCTGTGCAGGTTATGCACCAATTCAGTCTACTGAAGTCTACTGAAGGTGAGCTTACCTTGTTGGCAGCATCCACCCTGGCTTTGTGACTCAGTAAGAAATCCACCACAGATAAATGACTCCTCGCCACTGCAAAGTGCAGGGCTGTGTGGTTCATCTGAGGAAACAGGATTTGTATCTTTGGTTGTCTGACCATTACTTAACCCTCTTACCACCCCGTCTCCTTTGTTTGTTTTGTTTATGAGACTGAGGATCACAGTGTAGCCCAGGCTGGCCTCTAACTTGTGGTCCTCCTGTGCCCACCTCCAGAATGATGGGATTACAGGCTTGAGCCTCCATGTTCAGCTGGGTCTCCTGTCCCTCACTTGGTCAGTACTTTCCTATAGACTATTTGCATTCTGATTATTTGGTTGAACATTTTGCTTTTTCCTTTGAAAGGGGTAAGAACTATGTGCAGCAGAATCCTACCTTTCCTGTTGTCAAAAGACCCCTGAGAATCTGGCAATCCACTGAAGGCTTTGCTCAGACTGATGCCCTGTATAACCTGCCACACAGTGATATCATAAAAGTCATTCACACAGCAAAGTTGTATTTTCTTATATGCAATCATTAATAATGGCAATTTTTTTTGCACAATATATGTTAGTCGATGTCCTGTTTTGGGGACAAAATAACTGAGATAAGCCATTCATAAGGAGGAAACCTTATTTTGGCTCACAGTGTCGGAGTCTCAGTTATAACTGGCAGGAAGGATGTGAGACAGCAAAGCTGCCCACCTCACATTAGCCAGGAGGAGAGGGAGGGAGAGGCTGGGGTACCACAGACCCCTCCAAGAGTAGACTCTCTGGGATCTGTCCTCATCTGCTAGGCCCCATCTCTTAAACATTTCATCAGCTTCCACTGTGCGGCAACCAAGCCTTCAAGATGGCTTTTGGAGATACTTAGGATTTAAATCGTAACAGAATATATTGATAATTCATGGCAAAATTTCCTAAATGTCTCAGTTTGTTCTTTTTCTTTCTTCTATATATTTTCTGAAGAGTTTAAATTTTATGTGTGTGAGTGTTTTGCTTGTATGTATATAATACGTGACATGTGTGCCCGAAGAGGCCAGAAGAGGAGATCAGATCCCCTGGCACTGGTGTCACAGTGATAATGAACCACCGCGTAGGGGCCGGGAAAAGAACTGAGTCCTTTGTAAGGGTAACAAGCGCTCTGCGTCATTGTACTGCCTCTCTAGTGTCCCTCTTCTACAATTAAATAAGAACGTAATTTGCAAAGAAACAAATAAGTCGGTTTGGAAGGAAGTGAAGAAGGAAGGAAGGAAAGAGGAAGGAAAGGAAGGAAGAGAGGGAAGGAAAAAAGGAAAGGAGGAAGGAAGGGAAGGAAAGAACAGGAGAAGCAAGGCTGGAGGAAGAGAGGAAGGAAGGAGGGAAGCCTAGAAGGGGAAAGTTAGAGATGGGGGAGGGGAGAGAAAGCAGGCTACTGAAATCTCCTTCGAAGAAAAAGGCACAGTTTGCTCCCAGGATGCCCACAGGCAGTTTACCTCATTCCCTACAATGTGTATGTTTTGCTTATCAGAAGTATTCCTGCTACATTTTTCATAAGTACTGTTTTAGTTCCCCCCAAAGACGCCTGGGCATGGACAGACTACTCTTGTTTCACACAGGGAATTACAGAAAAAAGAAAATGGTTTGAGATATTTTCTTTTCTTGCTTGTTAAACTGGCGGTGTTTACAAAACACAAGTCATCTTGACATTGTCTGAGGCGTAGAGTTTATTCTATCGTGTCTGCTTGGAGCTATCCGCTTCCCCATACGCTCCATTTGTATAAGAATGTAATCACACCACTTACACTTAAATATGCATCATCACAGATTTTAAGGAACCCTGCAACTGACCGTGACAACAAGTTGCTATAAACAAGATTAAATAGCTGTCATTAGAAAGAATATTAATTAAAAAGAAAAAAGTAGCTCAGTAGTAGGGCTTTGCCTAGTCTGTGTGAGGCCCTGAGCTTGGTCCCCAGGCCACAATCTAGGAACAAGTCCAGGCCCATAACCATGATGGTGGGCTTTGCAGCCCACCCACAGGCTTTGAGATGTGCTAAAGACCCTGTGCTCTTCCTTCTGTAGAATGAAGGAAAGAGAGAGGGAGAGGGAAGACAGAGGGGGATGACACCCAAGGATGCCCTCTGGCTTTCATACACATGCCCACCCACGTGAACACCTACTCACAAACAGATGTGAGTGCATATTCATGAACGCACATACACACAAACACACGAATGTCTGGGGAAACAGATCAGCACTAGGTTGCCGAGCATTGCGAGGCTGTAGGTTAAAAACCAGTATCACAGCTGCTTTGTGCAGAAAATTTGAAATTGTTTTAAACATGTATCAGAGGCTATACTTCCTGATAGTTAAGAAAACGACTGCTGCTTTACTTACTCAAAAATAAATCTCCATGCTCAGAATAATTTTAAAAGATAAAATTATTTTATGTGTTTTAGCAAATAACTATTTTCAAAGGGTTTTTTTGTTGTTGTTTTTTGTTTTTGTTTTTGTTTTTTTAACCTGCTTGCTTCTTTTCTTTAGTTTTCTTCTCTTTTTTAAAGCCATGGCTGGCCTGGAACTCACTATGTAGACCAGATTGGCCTCAAACTCACAGAGATTCCTCTGCTTCTGCCTCCATGCATGTTCACAGAAGCCAGAAGAGGGAGTTGAATCTCCTGGAACTGGAGTTAAAGATGGACGGGAGTTGACATGTGGGTGCTGGGAATTGAACCCTCATCCTCTGCAAAAATAGCCAGTAGTCTCAACAGCTGAGCCATCTCTACAGCCCCAACCAACTACTGTCTTTTCTTTCCTCCTCCTATCCTCTCTTCTTTCCTTCTCCTTCCCCATTTTTTGTTCCAAGAATTGTTATGCTATAAATTTTTTCTGTTTTTCTGTTTATATGTGTGTGTGTGTGTGTGTGTGTGTGTGTGTGTGTGTGTATGGATAATATAAACATACATGTCTAACATACATGTATAGTATATATGTTATACATATATGTGGATATATGTACAGATATATGTATACACACATATAATATATATGATGTACATATATATGTACACATATCCCATAATACATCAAAAATGCACAATGCACATATATGCAAGTTGTGTGTATAGGTATATACATTTCCATAAGTGCATGCATGAGCACATACCCCATCACATGCACTCATGCACACATATGCAACTGCTAAAGATCATTCTGCTGTATGAGCTGCATGACTTAGACGATACAGTTTTGTTTCTATGACTTCCCTGCCTGGAATAGCTACATATTTTGTGAAGCCCGAGTTTAGACTATTTAGGGAGCCCTTTTGCGGGTGGAGTAGGGCTATAGGCATGAGAGCACGTGTGGAAGACAGAAGTCAACCCAGATGTTTCTCAGGAGCCCTCCACCTTGATTTTTGAGACATTCTCTCAGTGGGACCTGAGGCTTGCCAATCAGGCTACACTGGCTAGCCAGGGAGCTTCAGTCTCCACCTCCTCAGCACTAGATACAAGCATGTGCTGCCATGCCTGTCTTTTTCTCCGGGTGCTAGGGCTGTAACTCAGGCCTTTATGCTGTGTGACCATTGACAGAGCTATCTCCCCAGACTTAGGGACCTCTTTTTAAAGCCCAAATCAGAGATGTATAATTTGTTGCAGCTACAGTGTCTTCATTACGTCTTATGAAGATCACATAATCGTGGGCAACATTGCCAGAGCCTTCCCAGTGCCTTGGAAGGGGCCTGAGCAAGCAGGGCCCCCCAGGCTTAGGCTTTATTTAGCATTAAACCCACCTCTGTGTTCTGACTACAAAGCACTCTACAGTTCACCCTAAGCAAGTCTTACCTACCAACCCATTCATGCTGATAAACTCTGTCTTGAAGGAACTCCTCACCAAGCCAAGCAATAGGAAATCCATGTTTCTGACAATGGACTTTTTTCTGCAAAGCCTAGGTACTTGAAGACCAAAAGCCAGATTTCATCACCCAGCATATGGATGTTTTCTCTTTCAAAAGCCGTAAAGTGATAATCCATATACCTCTTTGGATTTTAAATCTGGAAAAACCCAACCATAGAGGGCATCACAGAGAGAAAAGGAGCCCAGATGTTATAGCAAATCATACCTTGGCTTTCCAGAATGGGAAAGACTGAACCGATCCACAGGATACAATCTAGGACCAAGTCCAGGCCCACAATCCCAATGGTGAACTTGCTTATCTACCCACAGACAGATGTGCCTAAGACCTCGCGCACCTCCCTTCCCTAAGTGAAAACACCCTGAGCCTGCTCTGCCACATAATTCCATCTTTAGCTTTAACAGCCACATTAGAGCCCCCACATCTCAGCCAGCCTAGTCTCTTCAATTATTGCTATTATTTCAGTTGACCTATGTACTCCCAAGCCACCACGTGGAATAGTCCCTTGTCATGTCTGTGACTTCTACTCACGTTGTTCACAGCATTAATGTTAACCTTCTTTCCAAACAGCTTCTCCATAAGAGCCAAATTATTGCTTTTAGCAGCATTCTGAAAGCTTCTCTCAACTGGCAGTACTAAAAGAAAGAAAGAGCATGACCCAGAGGAGTAAAGGAGGCCACAGTTCTCTGTCACGTTTCTGTGACAGCTCGTACTCTGAAAGCTGGAATGGCAACCCCGAGACTCTCCTGCTCTGCTGTTGAGGACACAGTGCATTTGCTTAAATATTTCCAAAGCCAGAATACCACAATTCCATCTTCTCCCCACATTGCACGTGTTTTCGCACCCTCCAAATGTCCCAGACAGACCTCAAACAAAGCATTGCTCAAGAAGGCCACCCTGAAGTTCCACTACCTGCTATCAGCTTGCAAGTCAGAGGGCACAGCAGACTGACCTCCCAGGGGACCTTGTTTGTGAGAAGTTAGTACAGGATGAGACTGGGAAGAATGTACATCTTACAAAGATAAAGTTTCTATCTGCAGAACTCAGATTCAGTGCCAAACCTGTAGGAACAAAACCTTTTAATAAGCCCACTGTAGAAACTCAGTTCAAGGCTAAGAGGAATGAACATGTTTTATTCTCATTTATAAGAAAGGACATAAAATTGGATTCACACCTACTATGACCATGACATCCCCCCAACCCCTCTCATACATACATGTGACAGGCTTTATTTATTAGTATAGAGAAGATTCAAGAGAGCTAGAGAGTTCTCAAGAGACAGTCCCAATCATGGGAAATAAAATTGAGGTTAAGAATTAAAAGCAGATGTTTGACAAAATATTTTGAACTGAATGAAAAGGAAAAAAGCAGGATTGGAGAGATGGCTCAGCAGTTAAGAGCACTGACTGTTCTTATAGAAGACCTGGGTTTGGTTGCCAGCAATCACATGGTGGATCACAACCATCTGCAACTCCATTTCTCCAGAATTAGATACTCTCTTCTGACCTCCACAGGCACCAGGTGTACATGCCCGAGTGCAGGAGTGCACACACACATGCACACACAGGAAAATATGCACACAAGTGAAATAAAAACAATGTTTTTTAAAAGGAGAAGAGCAAAAGAAAATAAGCAGACAGAAGAAAAATAGCAAGGTAAAAGTGGTGGTCAATGGAATTTCAAGTGGAAAAAAACATAAACCAAAGTCAATGAAAACAATAGCTAGAAATCAGAAAATATCGATGAACCAAAAATTGCCCAGCCAGATGACATTAAAAGATCAAGATCACAAATGACAGAAAGCATATTTTTACAGACCCCACCAGACATTAAAAGGGTGATATGGCTCAGGGGGTGGAGGCAGAAGGATTGAGAGTTCAAGACCATTCTGGGATACTTGGTAATACTCTTTTAAAAATAACAACAACAAGAAAAGAAAAAAGGGAAAAAAAAGGGAATATCATGAACAACTCCATCCACATAAATTTAGCAGTAAAGATAAAACAGTATATTTTCTAGAAAACCATAGGCTGACAAATTTCATGCAAGATTATATAGTTAACATGGATAATCCTGACTAGTAAAGAAATTAGATTTGTAGTTATAACTCTTCCAAAAAAGAAATCTCCATGCTCAAAAAGAATTTTGGTGAACTTTACCAAGCATTTAAAGAACAACAGTCAATAAAACCTCTTTTAGGGGCCAGCAAGATGGCTGAGTGGAGAAAGGCAAGTCTGGCGACCCCAGCTCTAACCCCAGAAAGGATGTAAGTAAGGGTCAGAGAAGAGACCTGACTCCACAGAGCCATCCTCTGACCTCCACGTGCATACCATAGCATGCATGCACCACTCTCATATCATACATCACACACACACACACACACACACACACACTTATAAAATAAATGAAAACAAAGAACAGACAGCCTTCTTCTCCCTTCCCAAAAGAAAAAAGCACCACTCTTGGGTAACTGGAAGTAGAAGAGAATTTCCCCATTTTGAAAGGACATCTACAAAAAATTGACAACCAACATCATACTTAATTTTTAAAATCTGAGCTTTTGTTCCTAAGTTCAAGAATAAAAAGAGATTTCCACTCTTACCTCTCTGTTTACATATTGTGCTGACAGTTATAGCTAGAACAATGAATTGGTATAGTAAGTGAAGAGGCATACGGATAGAAGGAAAAATTGTCCAGTCTGGCTTCAGACAACTTGGTTATTTTTGTATAAAATCTCAAAGAATGTACAAGTGCTGTAGAACAAGCAAGTAAGTTTAGCAAGTTTGCTGAACACAAGATTAACACGTAACTGTCAATCATATTTTTGCATATTGGCAATGAACAAAGGAAAACTGAAATTTTCAAAGCACTATTTACAATTGATCAAAAACCAAAATACTTACATATAAAGGTAATACAACATATACAGTTTTTCTGTACCAAAGAAATATCGGGGCTGGAGAGTTGGTTCAGTGGTTAAGAGCACTTGTTGCTTTTGCAGAGGACCCAGGTTCAATTCCTAGCACCTACATGGCAGCTTGTAACTGTCTGTAACTCCCATCCCAGAGGATCCAAAGTCCTCTTCTGACCTTCAAGGGCTGAGGTACATACATGGCGCACATATACATACATTCAGGCAAAACACTCATGCATAAAATAATAAACTAAATCCTAAAGAAAGACTTGTGGGTGAAAGAGTTCAAATGCTAAATAATGGGAAGATATATTGAATCTCTTGGGTTGGAAGACTGAACATCATGAGCTGTTAATGTCCCAATATTTGTCTATTGATTTAACGCAATTTCAATGAAATATCACACAAACATATTGTAGCTACTAAGAGGTTCATTACAAAACCTATCTAGAAAGGCAAAGAACAATTTTGAAAGACCAAATCAGTTTTGAAAAAGAAAAGTAATGTTGGAAGAGTCACATTACTTAACTTAGTGTACAACAATTGTACAGTAATGTGCAAGAATAGTTTAACATAGGGGATTTGAAAGAGAGGGATACATACACCAATAGAATAAAACATACAATAAATTTAAAAAAGTAAATAAACATAAAAATAAATTCACACAAATATGATCAGTTATTTTTTGACAAAGGTTTACAAGTTTTGACAAGAGAGTGGATAATCATTTCAACAAATGATATTTAAATATTTGGACAGCACATTGAATCTTTTTTTTTTTTTTTTTTTTTTTGGTTTTTCGAGATAGGGTTTCTCTGTGTAGCTTTGCGCCTTTCCTGGAACTCACTTGGTAGCCCAGGCTGGCCTCGAACTCAGAGATCCGCCTGGCTCTGCCTCCCGAGTGCTGGGATTAAAGGTGTGCGCCACCACCGCCCGGCAGCAGTACTCTTAAGGATAGAATGTGTCCTGCTATTCTCTGTGGGGTTGCCCCTCAGGAACATGGAAACTTCCTTCCACTAAGCCCCGCCTACTAAAGATTCACTAGTTTTAACTGACACGGAGCTTTCAACCCTGAGGAGATGTTCACCATCCGAAGTCTAACCCTCCCCAGTCTCAGTGGCTCTCAGCTTCATTCGGCGTGCTCCAGACAGGCTGGGCAACTTCCTCATTTTAAACACGGATTCCACGCCTGCTTCACTCTTGCTTGCCACGGTTTCTACCTGAACTTCCCGTGCTGCCGGGTTGTTGCCTCCCATTTGGGTATCCGACCTAAAGTCCTCCTGTGCCCTGGTCCCACCCATGTCATGTTGTTTCATGGCCTCCACCGTGCTCAGACCTTTCCCTTAAAATGTCGCACTGTTTACTTCCTTGTGGTCGGTCACCTCCAGCACAGCACAGTGAGAGCGCCACCGGACCAGGAGCTGCCTTGTTCTCTGCATCCCCACGTCTGAGTCATGGCTAGCAAATATTAAGTAAGCCCTGGAAAATATTTCTGGAATTAGCTAACCAACTAACTGCACATTATATTATGGAAATGGTGTACAGTCGCCAAGGCTGGTCTTCAGGAAAGAGTCTACCCACGTGAGTCCATGGTGTGCTGTTAAAAGACTTGAGTCCTTTCGTCTCCTGAAGACCCCCTCAGTGTGGCCTCAGTTTATGCTATCATTCCCAAGGCATGGCTGATCTATTCCCCATGCTTTAGAAACCCAATAACGACGTTTTAAGTGACTTAAAGTCACACAATAAATCTGCACGGAAATCGTGATTTAAGACAACAGCACAAGGAATTCTATTTGCCAAAGGGCTTACTCATTTCTTTAAACAGTCTCCTCCCCAGCTTGGAAAAGTGATCTCCATCCACAGTAGATGGTGCAGGTATTTCAAAGCTGAAAACCAGCCAAGTTGGGGGGGTGGGGGCGGGAATAGGAGGGTGGGGGAAGGCAGGCAGTGTCGGAGGACATCCTGAGGGTCGCCAGGGCAGACCCAGGCTGCAGTGAGTATGCCCACTGCATGCCAGTATGCAGTGAGCCCGGAAGCTGGAATTGCAGCAGGTTGTGAACCACCCAGAGTTGGTGCTAGAACCCAAACTCTAGTCCTTTGAAGAGCAGTAGGTGCTCTTAACCACTGAACCATCTTTCCAGCCCTAATATTATAATTTTATATTAAAATGAAATGTCTCATAACTTCAAATAGAAAACTAAAGTCTCTCGTTCCTCAGCCTGAGCCCACCCTCTACCCACCAGGAGACCTCTTCTCAGGACTCACAGCACTCATGTCCTGCAGCTGCAGCCTCTGAGTCTGTCCCCTCAGGCTTTGGCATTCTGGCCAGGCTCCTCCAGGGCCCGGTGGCTGCGCCCCTCAGGTCAGCCTTCAGTCCCCTGGCCGCCTGGAGCATCATCACCCTTGCTCCATGGCCCCGGCTGCTTTGCTTTCCGGGTTCATGGCCACCTGCTCTGTGAAGACCTCACCAGGGTGTGGGGCTGGCCTGCAAATGCACCCTGCGGGAACATAGAGTCGAGCCTGCTCTCTTGGGGTGGGTTGCTAGGAACAGGCCTTGGTTCTCCAGCCCTGCCCTGGCTTGGACTGGAGTCCGCCTTTAGGTGTGGCATGCCAGGTACTAGGGTTTGGCTCTACACAAAAGGAAACTTTTCTAGAAATCTACAAGCCCTCAGAAATTCCTAGTTCATGCTCCATCCATCAGTTCTTTGTAGGATTTAAAAATGTCTGGGTTTGATTTATAGTCAATATTCACTACTGGAAATTCAATATTAAGTACTTCCTAACTGGGATTCCAGAATTTCTTACTGAAAAAAAAAAAGACTCCATTTTTCATTTGATGATCATGAAATTATTCACTTTCCTGGCTGACTCTGTTCAAAACTAAAATAATACAGAAATAAGTCCAATAAATCCCAACTCACCAAATAAACTTCAAATAAAAGAGGTAATAGGACTTCAGTTTTCTATTTGATGTTATGAGACATTTCATTTTAATATAAAAATATATATTAGGGCTGGAAAGATGGTTCGATGGTTAAGAGCACTTACTGCTCTTCAGAGGACTAGAGTTTGGGTTCTAGAACCAAATATGGGTAGCTCACAACCTGCTGCAATTCCAGCTTCCAGGCATCCAAAACCCTCTTCCAGCCTCAATGGCACACCATGCATGTACACGTGCATACACACAAAAATGTTAACAAAAAAAAGGTAAAAGTATGTATCAATGTGCATTTTAAGCTCGCTTTCCTCTCTAATTACTGGGCGCCAAATTTTAAGTATTTGTTTTTTATTTGTTTTAAGTATCAGTGTTTCTCAATTTATCAGGAAAAAAAACAAACATGGTAAAATGTCCCTATTCAGAGAACCATCCAGAACTCTTTTTTAAAAAGTAAATGGGCCTAGTATTCATAGTAGAGTATTATGGTTAAAAGAATAGCAAGTACACTACAGTGAATGCTAATAGAAATTTAAGGCAGGACTAACATGAAAAGCATAATATGTAAGTGAATAGCAGCATTCAGAATATGTACCTGTTTACAAATAAAATTCCAAAAACCAGATGAAAATGCACAGTAAAACAGTGACAGAATGTTAACAGTGGAAATCAGACCAACTACACAGAGTTCTGAATCACGTTGTCCTAATAAATGATGGCACACAAATCGCTTTCACACTCCAAACCAGGCTCTCTCATTCTGTTAACTCTCTCAGCAAGAAAAAAAAAGCAGCTGAGAGGACTTTAATCCCAGCCCTCCGGAGGCAGAGGCAGGTGGATCTCTGCGAGTTCTAGGCCAGCCTAGTCCTAGAGCGAGTTCCAGGACAGCCAGGGCTACACAAAAAAAGGAGAAGAATCAAAAACAAAACAAAACAAAAAAACCAAAACCTATCTTGAAAAACAAATAAACAAAAAACACCGTGATTTTATGCTCTACACCCTTCTAGAAATGTAGTGAGGCTAGCCCTCCTTCTAGCACAGGACAAAAGATCCCAAGCAGCACTTGGTGGCAACTTTACTTCTTGATTCTCCTGAGAGCTTGGACAAGAGGGAAGTTTTGGAGCATAGTGTGATGTTTTCATTTTCAAAGAGCAAATGAATTATCTCAGTGTGCTAATGTGTGAGCTACTGTGCTGTGGGATGTTCTGTATGGCAAATGTGTTGCTAATAAAACACTGATTGGCCAGTGGCTAGGCAGGAAGTATAGGCAGGACTAACAGAGAGAATAAAAAAGAGCAGGAAGGTAGAAGGAGACGCTGCCAGACAGCCAGCCACCGCCAGGACAAGCAGCATGTAAAGATGCCGGTAAGCCACGAGCCATGTGGCAAGGTACAGAATTATAGAAATGTATTAATTTAAGATATAAGAATAGTTAGCAAGAAGCCTGCCACAGCCATACAGTTTGTAAGCAATATAAGTCTCTGTGTTTACTTGGTTGGGTCTGAGCGGCTGTAGGACTGGCAGGTGAGAGAGATTTATCCTGACTGTGGGCCAGGCAGGAAAACTCTAGCCACAAATGGCGCCAGAACGTGGGGCAGGAATTTCCACTTAAAACCTGAGAAAGAGTAAAAAGAAGATTCTAAAACGGAGCTAAAACAGCTTCCTAATTATCTCTCTCAAATGAGCGGCAGCTTGCTGGTTTGAGCTACTTGTGGGTTCCTGGCGTGTGTGCTCAACCTGCAGTATGGCGGGAATGAGGCATCTGCAAGTGGCGCATTAAGCTGCATGGTGGATTTAGCTTTTGCAAGTACAAAATAAAAAAAAGAGGTTTCTGAGCTAAACGTTGCTTTGATAGAAGCATAGACCCACGAAGGCTCCCAGAGCAGACTGTAAACGTATCACCGCCATGTTGGGAAGCTGAAGTGGGCGGAGCCAGCAGCCACAGCACAGTTTCAGTCTTAGAATGCTGCAGTTTAAAGTAACAGGTTCACAATAAGACAGATTCAGATGGAACAAGACTTTAAATGCTTTAAAATGTGTATAAAAATGCACGTAGGCTTCAAAGAGAGATAAAAAGGAATATATACAGTTAAATAAAGAAATAAATAGTTTTGAAAAATGAAGTCTTTAAAGAGACAGTAAAGGTAGTATAAAATATAAGCCACGTAAAGATGGATATCACACAGAGAATCTGCATTGTGTTGTCTTTGGGATTCTTTTTTTTTTAAATTTTTTTTTAAAGATTTATTTATTTATTATGCATACAGTGTTCTATCTGCACATATCCCTGAAGGCCAGAAGAGGGCACCAGATCTCATTACAGATGGTTGTGAGCCACCATGTGGTTGCTGGGAACTGAACTCAGGACCTTTGGAAGAGCAAGCAGTGCTCTTAACCTCTGAGTCATCTCTCCAGCCCGTCTTTGGGATTCTTAACTGCAGAGAGATATTTGATTGTAAAGGAAGCTGAGTTAAACCAATATGTATATTTTAAAGATACCTTGACTTCAAAATTTGGATGTAAAGATATGTTGCTTTGGGAAGGAAGCTCTGATTTTGTTTCCACAGAAAGCCGGAGGCTATGGATTTGTTCCAGATTAAGATACATCAGGTTTGACCAGCCAAGACCCCCTGAAAGGTCTCCAATGACACCAAGGCCCAGATGATCCAACATCCAGAACCGTTTCAAGGCAACTGGCTCAGACAATACACTCTCACGGACTACTCCATGATCCTAAAATTTTCTTTGTGTCCCCATAAGATACAGCGCCCCCCTCCAGCAGGAAGCAGTAAGAGAAGCTACGCCCAAATTCCCAAATTATATGTAATTTACTTTAAGGTTAAAACCTTCCTTTTTGAAAAAAAAAGGGGGGGGAAGTGCTGTGGGATGTTCTGTATGGCAAATGTGTTGCTAATAAAACACTGATTGGCCAGTGGCTAGGCAGGAAGTATAGGCGGGACTAACAGAGAGAATGAAAAAGAGCAGGAAGGTGGAAGGAGTTGCTGCCAGACGCTGCCAGCCACCGCCAGGACAAGCAGCATGTAAAGATGCCGGTAAGCCACGAGCCATGTGGCAAGGTACAGAATTATAGAAATGTATTAATTTAAGATATAAGAATAGTTAGCAAGAAGCCTGCCACAGCCATACAGTTTGTAAGCAGTATAAGTCTCTGTGTTTACTTGGTTGGGTCTGAGCGGCTGTGGGACTGGCAGGTGAGAGAGATTTATCCTGACCGTGGGCCAGGCAGGAAAACTCTAGCCACACTACTGTAGTTGGTTTTTGTTTTTACTTTTTTGGCTCTTTTAGGGGGCCTGCCACCCAGCTCCCAGTTAAATCACAGGTAGTCTTATTCTTACTTATAACTGTCTGGCCTTAGCTTGGCTTGTTTCTAGCCAGCTTTTCTTAAATTATCCTGTCTATTTTTTTGCCTTTGGTCTTTTATTTTTCTCTATTCTATATACCTTTCTTTACTTCTTACTCCATGGCTGGCTGTGTAGTGAGGTGGCTGGCCCCTGGAGTCCTCCTCTCCTCCTTTCTTTTTTTCCCTCTATCCTCTCTTCCCAGATTTCTCCTCCAATTTATCCTCTCTGCCTGGCAGCCCCACCTATCCTTTCTCCTGCCTAGCTACTGGCCATTCAGCTCTTTACTAGACCAATCAGGTGTTTTAGGCAGGCAAAGTAACCCAGCTTCACAGAGTTAAACAAATGCAACACAAAAGAATGCAACACATCTTTGCATCACTAAATATTCCACAGCATAAACAAATGTAACATATCTTCAACTAATAGTCCACAGTAGGGTACCTTGCCAGGGGAACACTTCCTGTTCTTGTTGCTCCTTTGGTATCTTCTGCTGCAGGGTATTCTATTTACAATTCTCTCTCTCCAGAACCCTCTTTTCCCCATCCCCATTTTCAATGATTTCATCTTTCATAATTAAAGCTCAGGCTGTTGCTTCCTCAAGGGATCTGCTCTGATCACTCTATCCTAAAATATCATGAACACCCTCTTCCACTCTCTCATTTCCTTTTGCTGTTCTTTCCTCTATGGTATTGTCGGATATAACAGGTATTGTTTAGTGTGTATGTCTAACATTAAACATCACAGAGACAGGAGGTTTCTCAGGCCTTCTCCCTGCTCTATCTCCAATGCCTTACCGTAGTACCAGGCTTGAGACCAATTTGTCAAATAAATATGGAACATAGTTCAGCCAGGGAACAGTTGCCCGTGTTCAGTCCTAAAATTGTTCATTTCTCTCCCAACAGAAGGTTGGTCAGGCAGGCGCCATGTGGCTAAGAACAGCTATGAATGAATGTGTCCTAGCCCAAAGCCACAAACATACTCAAAATGTTTCGAAATTTGAAACAATTTTGATTGTTTTTTTTTCCATTTTCAAGCATGTGGTGTGTATTCATGTGCATATGGAAGTTTTTCACATGTTACGTGCATGTGGAGGCTGAAGTTGATGCTGGGAATTATCCTGGATTGCTTTCCCACCATATTCATTGAGGCAGGTCTCTCAAACCCTGGACTCACAGAATATGGCTAGAGTTGCTAGTCAGTTTGCTCAAGGGGAGCTCCTGGGTCCAACTTCTGAGGCTGCAATTATAGGCAGGCTACCAGGCCTATCTGACATTGGCGTGCATTCTGAGGACCCAAGTCTGCTCCTCACACTTTCCTTGCACTTTCCTTGCAGACACTTTTTATGCTAGCACATCTTTGCAGCCTTGATGGCATAATTCTTAAGTGTGCACTTTGAAGCTAACATCATATTTCAATCTCAAAAGGTCTGGACATGCCTGGGTATGGTCAAATTTGCAGGAAATTTAAGTCCAGGCCTTCAAGGATTGTTTATGTTAAGAAAGAAGAGGAGGAGGAGGAAGAGGAGGAGGAAGGATAAAGTAGAAGGATGAGTTGGAGGAGGAGAAGGAGGAGATAGAAGAAGAGGAAGAAGGAGGAGAAGAGGAAGAGGAAGGAGGAAGAAGAGGAAAAGGAGGAGGAGGAGGAGAAGGAGGAGGAGGAGAAAGAGGAGGAGGAGGAGAAGGAGGAGAAGGAGAAGAAGAAGAAGAAGGAGGAGGAGGAGAAGAAAGAAGGAGGAGAAGGAGAAGAAAGAAGAGGAGGAGGAGGAGGAGGAGGAGGAGGCGGCAGCATTTATTGATTCCTTTATTCTCTGGTCAGATGCTGTCTCTCTAGAGTCCCACTTCACATATTTAACTATTAAGACTCCTTCCCTCACTGTCACCTGAGGCTGATTCTTCAGTCTTGTGAACAAAAATGTCTTAAGAAAGTCTGGAAGCAAGTAGGCCAGGGCTGCCATGCTAACTCTAGTCTCAAAGTTCTCCTGAGTCAGCCCCTCCAGCCTGTTACTCCACTGTTCCCAGGTGTACCTGCAACTCAGGTGTAATGGAGCTGTCTGCTTCCAGGAAGTGGGGCAGAGGGGAGAAACAGGAAGCCAGAGAGGATGCTAGAACTTCCAAAAGAGGAAAGTTCTAGCTCATTGCACAATGCTTCCTCACACAGCCCACTGGCTAACCTTCAATCATACATCTATACCTTGCTACGAGGGTGTGGGTTGCAAGAGTAAGGATGGGAGATGCTCTGCCAGACTCAAGTGGGTTCCTCTTGAGGTGCTGTGCATTTGCTTCTGCTCACTAACCAATGACCATTAACACCACGCCAGGCCATCACACTTGGCATTGAGAGATACATGAGAAATAGCACCGCATTTCTACCAGCCTATGATCAGAGTAGTGACTGATTAGCAGTCACTGTAGAGATGAAGAGTTGTCCTTCTGGTTTGTGCTCTGCTGCTGTGTGTCCAGAATATGATCCTCCCCAACCGTGTGGAAACACTTTTCAATAGGCCCAAAGGTCCCTTCAGGAAAGGATGCCCTTCCTTCCGGGACTGGTCCTTGTGTGGTGTTCTCCTTTCTCCATGAAGATCCTGAAGTATTTATTATTTGCTGTGGTTTTCAGTGTGGCCGGTATAAGGAGTGCGTGATCGACGCTGCTCCAAGGCCTTATATTTGTTATCAAGAGCTCTTACGTTTCCAGGAATTTTGACTGGTTAATGTCACACAGTTTGTGCTAAGGTGGAAATACTTGCAACACAGGTTTCATACACAGAAAGTCACTAACTCCTCCTTAGCCTTTCCTCTCAAACTTGGAACATTAACAGCTTTGGGGGGAAAAAAAAGCAACTCAACATGGTATTTTGAAAACACTTTATGATCAGTCTTTGAAAAGGCATTCAAATTGACAGGGGAACCGAGGAAGCAGTTGGAATGTCAGCATGTAGGGAACTAGTAAAGCTTCATAGAAGGAAAGAAATGGATCTTCCCAAAACGCTCTATAAGGGCAAATGGAATTCAATAACACATTTGGGGTTGACAGAAGTCGAGGCAGAAATAAGGGGGATGAACTCACACTTAACAATGATGAATAATGACATTAAAAATGAGAACCATAGAAGAGTCAGCTGATATCTTTCTCTCGCCTTTTCCTGTGTTCTCGCACTGGGTATTGCATACATTCTCTTAGCGTGAAGTTCCTTCTTTAAGTCAGCAACACGACTCCCACCATGTCAGTGTGGAAACTTCTGTCTCTTCAGGATCGCTCTTCGGTAGGCTCCTGGACCTTACCATTCCATGCTGAGGTTGAATCTAAAGCTTCTGAGAGAATGGTCTGTATTTACAAATAACTTCTCATAATGCTCTTTTCTATTGTCACAGAGGACTGACGTAAGATGTCTAGCCATAAATTATCGGAACAATAGGACATAGTAAGAGAGACATCTTTGTCTTTCATTGAAGAGCCAGTTGGACTGACATGAAATCACTAGGTCTGTTTATGCTACTTGCAGTGCATACTAATAATGATATGCCACAAACGAACAGGTCAGACTCCTTATCTGAGACTCCCTCAACATGTTATGAATGAGGTTTTTTTCTGCATTAAAAAAACGGCAGGGAAAGAAATGTCACCCTAAGATCCTTATCTTTTTATTCTTTATTCAAATACAGTTCTGATTGACATTTATTTTGCAAGCAAACTGTGAGGGTTAACCTGACAGGTTCAGGTTGCTCAACTCCCACTTTTTGTTTTGTTTTGTTTTGTTTTGTTTTTCGAGACAGGGTTTCTCTGTGTAGCTTTGCATCTTTCCTGGAACTCACTTGGTAGCCCAGGTTGGCCTCGAACTCACAAAGATCCTCCTGGCTCTGCCTCCCGAATGCTGGGATTAAAGGCGTGCGCCACCACCGCCCGGCTCAACTCCCACATTTTGCAAAGAAAGACCCCTCTCTTCAGAACCAGCCTTGGAGCCCTTGGCCTTTACCAGCCTGATAAGGGTAATGCTGTTACCCTGAAGAGTGCTTCATGTCCACAGCTTTGGGCCACATTGTATTCGTTTGAAGAGATAGCTTACATTGCCAACCTGCTTATGCTGAATGCATGCTTTCTGAAGACTGAGACCTTGGACCAGTAAGCTCTCTGTAAGGTGTAAAGCTAAGGTCAGTTGGGATGTCAGAAAAGCCTGTCCAGACTTCAAGGGTTGGGCAAGGAGTCTTAGTTGGTGCTATTTTGCATGTACTGCCATATAGAGCTTGTGGGAGAATTGTGTATACTTCGTATGCCTCCCCTGGGATCACGAGGCTTTGCTGATCCCACCCCCATACCATGCAGCATATCAAACCGAGGGTCTTGCAGATACAGAAAAGCATGCTACTTCTGAGCCACATCTAGCCTCTTTGCTTATTTTGATTTATATCGTTTTACTCTTACAAACCGTAATCTTGGGCTCTTCAGTTTTTCTCAGTTCTGTTAGTCTTTCTTACAAATAATCAGACTTGAGGGGAGCCTAGGGACTCCCAGCACAGTTGGTTGAGATAAAATTTAATTTTTCTCTCTGAGTTATTAACCACAAAAGAACCGTATCTTTAACAGCCAACACTTTCCACACTAGATTATTGAAAACACCCCTCCTATTACAAACGCTGGTAATACTTTATTAATTGCTACATAAAATTTAGTATCTACTTATCTTTCTTTTCTTGAGACAGGGTCTCACTATGCAAACAAGGCTGGCCTTGAACTTGAGATCTTCTTGACTCTGCCTCCTCAATGCTGGCATTAAAGATGTGTGCCACCATGCCTCTTTTTATTTTGCCTCTATCTACCAATTTCTAAGGGGTTTTGAACATTATTGTACTTAATAGTATAAACGGTGGAGGGGAGTTAGTTTTAAATAGTCATTCTTCTTATTCATGAATAAGATTATTTATTTATTCATCTTCCAATTCTCTAGTTTCCAAATCCTTAAACATTTTTCCTCCTGAGGTACCTCATAGATCCCCATGACAAACAAGATTATTTTTATTCTATTTTCCAATTGGTCACTGCTGATTTATAGAGATAGTATTGATTTTACAGACATGACATTTTTGAACTCTGAAAAAAATGTAGATTTATTTAAAATGCAGGCAAGTGAGCTAAAAATATACTTTCTCTTAAAAAAGTACTGTAGGTAAACACGATGACTATATGAAGTTTCCTTTTTACTTCTTTCTACTTTTTACTCATTTCATCTGTTAAACTGACTAAAAACTGAATTCTTTGCCAAAGTGATTATTCTCAAAGTGAGGGTTGAAATCATTTCTAAACTTAGCAACATCAAATTGTTTCTTCTTGCTAACACAGTAGGGATGTAATACCTCTTGGTAGTTTAATGTTTCCTGTCCAGATGACTAGTATGGTTACGACTGTTTTCTTTCATGTGAATTGCCATTTGAAGTCTTTTGTATCACTTTATATTGACTATTGTTCTTCCTGAGTCTCAATTAGGAATCAATTTAATATTCCAGATACTAGCTCCCCCCATACCAACACTAGGTACATGTGTTGCAAACATGTTCTTCCATGACTTGACTCTCTAAGGTCATGGGTCCTCATTTATTATGCCTTCTAAGTTTCATGATGCTTTCTAAAAATGCTTCAAAAACTTAAAAAACGTGCTGGATATACAAGAGACAAAACAGATAATGAAGGACCTGGGAGAAGTCCAGACAGAGAAAACAGATGACATTATCAGAGAGGAAGATCGGGCAAGTAGAGCAATCTGGGCAGGGAGCAAGCAGACAGCAAGTCAACAATGGTGTTCCTCTACGGTGCTGCCTGGCTTCCTGCCCGGTCTTTTCTTGAAGATGAACTGAGACCCGGAAGTGCAGAGGTGCCAGTCTATGGGCAACCAGGTGGCAGACGGACGGCCTGTGGGAGAGGATGGTCTGAACGGTGAAACTAATTCGAGGTATGATTCAAAGCTGCGAAGACACACAAAGGAATGTGAAAGATGTGGAACTTGCATGGGGCTGGAGAGGCCAAGACAAAATTTCCTGGCCTAAGAGTCTGCTGGTGAGAAAGCAGCCATTTCTCTAAGAGGCCCTGGTTTCTCCTGCTGAGAAGTCATACCACCCTGACTATGCACCTACACCACCGCTCCTGCACCTAAGGCTCAGGGAACCCTGTGGAAGATGGGGTGGTAAGCCTGGAAGAGCCAGAGGGCCAGGATGTCTGCTGCTAATGTCTTCTATATATGACAAGGAAGCTATACCCACAAAACCTCAACAATACAGACACTTAAACAAGACCCACACAATGGCAGTACTAGTTAAACATACCAGCGCGGATCGGGGAGGTCTCACAAGACTCCACTCCTAGATGAAGAGCTACAGGTAATTAATTAATGGATGCTGAGAGAGGGAGCATCAGTCTTCTCCAGGACAATCCCTGCTAAGTTATTCAGTCCCAAGTTGTCAGTCCTAGACACATATACATATGAGCTATACTAAATGGACTCATCACGTTATATACGTGTAACAATGTGTGCACACGCACACACACACACACACTCCTATATGTGACAATAATAATTTAAAAAGAGGTCATGAATTTGAGAGGGATTGAGGGGGACAAGGGAGAAGTTAGAAGAGAAAGAGTAAGAGAAGAAAATGATGTGAATACATTACACATGTAAGAAATTCTCAAAAAAGCTTTTAAAATTTTATTTTAAATTATTAAATATTATATATGATGGCTTTCAATTAAATGGAGCATCTATATGAAAATAATTTATTATTTAATGTGGAAAACAGTAAAAATAAACTTCAGATGGGAGAAAACAATAAATACAGTAATCTCTATTTTTCAAAACATTAAATCAGTTTCACTGAATTTAATTTTATAAATAATTTACATAAGTCACAATCAATAACCCAAACACCACAGCTCTGGAATTGTCACGGTGTACAATATCAGGTAAGGGACAGGCACATCAGCAAGCTTGCAGCCCATCTTTAAATTGGCTAGGAATGAAAAGTCAGGTGACGACTGCGGCAAGGGCTTTGTAAAGTCTCAGGAAAAGCTACACCTCAAATATTTCTCCGTCTACTCTAAATGCACTAAAATATTCAAAGACCAAACTATAAAAAAAAAGGATTCAGTTCTTTTTTTTTATTTTTGGGTTTTTCTAGACAGGGTTTCTCTGTGTAGCCCTGGCTGCCCCAGAACTTGCTCTGTAGACCAGGCTGGCCTTGAACTCAAGAGATTCACCTGCCTCTGCCTCCCGAGTGCTGGGATTAAAGGCACCACCACTGCCCAGCAAGATTAAGTTCTTAAAGCAGTAGCAAAAAAGGCTTTTTGATAAGAACTTGTGGGTGGCACCATGTTTGAAGCAATTCCTTAACTGTAGCAAATCTTTTTTCTTTCACAAATATTAACAAAGATGTGACAGGCATGTACCTGAGGTCAGTGCATTTATCTTCTGAGCTGCACATTTTCTCTTAAAGAGCAGAATGAAAATCAGTGACTACATAACTTATCTTGTTTACCACAAATTTGTAGAAAGTCAAACATAATTACCAAAAAATGAAATACTGCCATTTAAAGTACTGAGTTAAAAAAACAATTTTGAATTATAGGCTAAATATTTCTTTATGTGAGCCAAGTGCTTATTTATAAGATAAAGGAATTGTAAGTAAGGAAAAACAATTAACAATAGTTTGAACAAGTCCTTCAAACACAGATAATACTGTGCATTACTTTCCTGAAGGTAACACGTGTACCCATGCTATTTGTATTAAACTATTCTTCATAGATCTCATGGTTAAATTTAACTGCAAATGTTCACAGAACACTTAAAGACACAAGAGCAAGTACAGCAGCATCCAATGGCAACACGGTGGCCAAGCACTAAGATGCTCATGCTGAAACTAACACACATGACTCAGAGTCCTTATAAGTATTTTATATTCATTATAAAACAACACATCATCTTCTGACCTCCCCTTTCACTTCTGGTTTAAAGCTGTCACTAACATGACTGATTTCCAACTGATATATACACTGGAAATGAAATTCTTAAGGTTATTAAAGGAAATATAAAGAAATAAGTTAATATATAGTCTGCATTCTTAAAAAAGCTCATATGGGGAGGTATTATTGCATTTGTCTTCCCTAAATGAATAAATTTAAAATGAGGAAGAATAAATACAATGATTATAAAAATAGAATTTCAATAAAAAATGTTGATAAAATGGTCAAAGTTCATTTAAAAAATATATCCAGGGTGTGTCTGGGACTTGGAGGTTTTGTTTTCTTTGACGTGGAACACTTCGTCTTCAGTCCCGGCCTGGAACGAGAAAGAAGACACAATTTCTATGGAGAAGGAAACACTTGAAAATAATTTTGCAAAAACAGTTCTTAAAATGTTACTTGGTCAGTTATAAAAGCAAAGTTTAGCCCCTAAAACTCAAGAGTGAAACATGAGTTTGTGGCTCTCTTTACTGAAGTTCAAGTCAGCCATACCTTTTTGTCCTTCTTGCAGCCTTATGAAGTCTGTCTGCTGGGCAAAGAAAAGCCAAGAAATTCCATGAGGAAAAAGATAATTGAAAAGCTTCACAAAAGTTAAAGAGACAAAACTGACAGATTGATGATAATACTATACATATCCCAAACTAATTTTTAAGAATGTTGTATTACATTAATTAAATTAGTACTTCTGTGTGTGTGTGTGTGTGTGTGTGTGTGTGTGTGTGTGTGTGTGTGCGCGCACGCGCGCGCGCACAAGTGCACAAGTATGGAAGTGAATGGACAACTTTTGGAAGTCAGTTCTTCCCAAACCCAGGGTTCTATGAAAGACTAGCAAGAACTACTGCCGGGCCTCCCCCTCCCATTCCTCTTAATAACCACATGCTTACCAGTATTTCTGGAGCTTTCTTTGGGTTGGTTGACTGAATTAATGTCATTATTTCTCAGTTCTTGGATAATGCCTTTATTTAAGCAAATATCCACATGTACATTGAAGAGGGTAAGATCAGAAGTCTTTTGTTCTTGGTTACAAACAGGACAAACTAGAGCTACCTCATCTGTACAGGGTTGGATGGATTCTTGCTTACTTAATATTCTGACAGTTTCATCTGCCAATGAAACAGGACAAAACTGGTTTGGAATGTCAGGATATTCCTCTTTGCTGTGATTACTTCCTAAAGTGTCCATACTTGCTGCTTTCAATGAGTTGTCTTCAGTCTCTACAAGATCCACACCATCTGCTGAAGTGATCTCTCCATCTTCATGATCCTGTTTCTCACATAGTGTAATAGAAGGGTGTGCATATTCCTTCTGACCAGTGTCTGCTGAGGAAGCATGTGAAAAAGAGGGCATTTCCGAGTTCTCACTGGCTGATGGCCCATCAAGACATGCATCTACATGTTCATTAAAGGCTTCCAGACTGATGCCTTCTTGATCCCTGAAGCAAACTGGACATGTAAACGTCTGACAGTTATTTGAATTCTCTGATGTTTCCAAACTCTCGCTCATCTTCTTTAAAGCTTGGGATGGTTGTGAGGGCTGTAAAGCTTGCTGATCCACAATTTCACATCTGAGTGAGTCTTGATGGTTCGAGATCCTTTCTGATCGCTTTTTATCAAAGAAACTCTTCTTAGGAGACATTTCTAAAGGCTTTACAAACTCAGTTTTGTCAGTTTTGTCTAGACTACACCCAGGAGATGACAGAGCTTGCTGTCCAGCCTGTAAGAAGCCAATGATGCTCCTCTGTTGGTGCTTCTTGTCATCTTCATTGGAAAAAGTGGACATCCGAACACCTAAGTGAAATCAAAACCAGTCACTTTCGAATTGTATGAAGACATTCACCTCCAATACAAACGAAACAGGGCATTTAACGTAGTACTATTATGACACAAACACAAAAGGTAAGCAGAGAGAAACAAGCACCTCTGGAGATGGACACACACATAGGCATACATAGTTTTTAAATGCTAAGGTTTGGACACATATGTAAGTGTTTGTATGTTAGGCATATAATTTACCACTTAGCCACATTACCAGACCAGTATTTTCCAAATTAAAGGACACGTTTTCAAAGCTGGTATTATGAAGCACTTACTTTGCTTTATAAACTTGGGTAAAATCAGTAAATGTTAAAAATCTATCGGAGTTGGCGTGATTATATACAACTTTCAATAATGTTTCACACATGATGCCATTAAATAAAGAGTAATTAATTGAAGTCAACTACAGAGACTCTTCAGCTCTGATTTTTTTCAATAGACTTCACTTCTTAAGGAGTGCTTCATTTTTACAGCCATTTAACTGCCCTCTGCTGTTACTCACACACAACTTCTGGTACCCCCCACATGCACTGACACAGCACTGTCACCCAAGTCTATAGTTCACGTGAGGATTCACTCTCAGTAGTGTTCATGCTGAGTTTAGATGTAGCTATAAAGCCATGAATTCACCATTATAGAGCCGCACACAGCTGTTTCACTAGCCTAAAATTCCTCTGCTTTCTCTATTCATCTTTCCCCTTGGGCAATATTGTCTTTGTCCTGTCTCCAGGGTTTTGCCTTTCTCAAGATGCCACATAGCTGGAGTCGTACAGTACTGACTTCTTTCACTTAGCAATATTTACTTAAGTTTCCTTCTTGTGCTTTTGAAGCTCATTTACACACTGAACACTATCCCACTGTCTGGACATACACAGTTTATCAATCCACTTACATATACCTAGCTAGCTTCTAAGTTTTGCAATTATGAATGAAGTTGCTACAGATACTTGCTCTTTGGCTCTTTTTATTTTATTTTATTATTATTATAGTTTTTTCGAGACAGGGTTTTTTGTATAGCATTGGCTATCCTGGAAACTCGCTCTGTAGACCAGGCTGGCCTGGAACTCACAGAGATCTGCCCACCTCTGCCTCCCGAGTGCTGCCATTAAAGGTGTGTGCCACCATTGCCTGGCTTTTTGGATCTTTTTAATAGACTTCATCAGTGGTTTCATTGTATGCTATCTCTCAAGTGTGAAAGTAAGATTAATGATCCACTCTTAGCAACTTGATAGTTCACTTGGAAGCTGGCTTTCTAGTTTGTTTGTTTCCAACAGGTAGTGACTGGCAGTGTCATAATCTTGATCTGTAATTCTGAAATCCAAAACTTCTGAAATTGTAGCACAAAGTGATAAACAAAGCCTAAATTGGCATGATGTTATCTTGCATGATGTCCTTACAATCTAAATAATAAGTTCATTGTTGTTGTTTAGTGATAGAAATATCCACGTGTTTCATCATGTCATGATGTAGTAGATTCCCAACAGAGCATTACAGAATATAATTTAAATGCCTGGATTTGTTTCTCAAATCTGTTAAGTTTTGAATTTGGAAACACTTTGCCTGAAGGACTTTAGAAAAAAGGATGAGAACAACTTCCATTGGTCCAGACAGAATTAAAGTCACCTTCTGTCCATGCATCCAGTTCTAGGGGTTACAATGTATAGCAGCAGAGTAAGAAGTTCTTAAATAGGTTTAAGAAATAAATGGGAGGAAAAAGATCTCCCAAGTTGACTTTTTTTTTAAGGGAGGAACATTAAACATATAAGGGAAAAACAAGAAAGAGAGAGGAGAGTGAGAGGCCTACCCATCAACCTTAACCTCAGGGGATGTGGAGAACCTGCGTTAACTTCAGT
>CABHPH010133072.1:0-19130 GCA_902168325.1 Peromyscus nudipes | reverse complement strand
ACACACACACACACACACACACACACACCACGGATACACACATCCCACGTAAATAATCATCGAACTGCATTATTTAGAGAATGACATCAGTCTATACGTTTTTTAGAACAGGCAGTTTTTTCTCCCCTGGATATTTTAAAAGTCAGGGTTCTGGCCTTCTGGAGGGAAGCGCCACTGTGTACATGTGAAGTACACGTAAGTGCACAGTGTGGTTTTGTCTCCTTATTTGCAGCAGCCATGTTCCTAACAGGGCAAGGCAGACGCTGATGCAGCAAGCATTCCAGAAACCTTCTGGTCACATCAACTGACCCTGCCCAGCCTTGTTTACCTCGTTTGGCTTAAAGACACTGTCGGTACATACTGTTGTTTCCCTAACCCTGGCCTGGTGGCTCGCAATACTGTGGCTTATGCCTGAACAGACCTCATGTGCCATGCCTTCCTCCACAAGGCAGCCTCAGCCTGCTCACACTCAGGACATTAGACAGCACCTCAGTGCCAGGCTGAGTGCGCCTTACACAGTGAAAACTCATGCCCTGGTTAGGGTTTCTATTATTGTGATGAAACACCATGACCAAAAGGCAAGTTGGGGAGGAAAGGGCTTCCTTGGCTTACACTTCCACATTGTAGTCTATCACTGAAGGAAGTCAGGACAGGAACTCAAGCAGGGCAGGGACCTGGAGGCAGGAGCTGATGCAGAGGCCATGGAGGGTGCTGCTTACGGACTTGCTCCTTATGGCCTGCTTAGCCTGCTTTCTTTTTTTTTTTTTTTTCTTTTTTTGGTTTTTCGAGACAGGGTTTCTCCGTGTAGTTTTGGTGTCTGTCCTGGAACTCGCTCTGTAGACCAAGCTGGCCTCGAACTCACAGAGATCCGCCTGCCTCTGCCTTCCGAGTGCTGGGATTAAAGACGTGCGCCACCACCGCCTGGCTTAGCCTGCTTTCTTATAGAATCTTATAGAATCTTAGAGACCACCAGCCCAGGGTGACTCCACCCACCATGGGCTAGGCCCTCCCCCATCAATCACTAATCTATGGAGGCATTTTCTCAACAGAGGTTTCCTCCTCTCAGAAGACTATAGTTTTTTTCAAGTTGACATAGTCTAGCCAGCACAACCCAGCAGAATCCAAGGACATGCAGGCGATGAGGGGCTAAGCAGGCCTGACCAAAAAACAAAATAAAATAAAAGACTGAGGTCACCCTGTGCCACTGCGGCTGGGCCTCATGCCTGGGGCAAGTCAGTCTTCATTTGTTCTGGGATAATTCTTGAATGACTGTAAAAATGACTTAAGAATTAGCTTGAGGTTATTCACAAACTGTTTTTGAGTAGATGGTCTCACAAATTCAAAATGTGCAAACAAAAATCCAGAGTATTCCTGCTTGTGCACACACACAGGTGTGGGGGTGCCTGATGACGTGAGAAGTGTCCCTACCAAAGTCAGGACAAGGCAAGAATGCACTGAGCCCACAGAGGGACTGCTGAGGCAGTGGCAGAGGGCAGGAAGTCACCCTTGTCACACTATGTGAAGCACCTACTGAGACTTCCCGGGACGCACCTACAAAGCAGTGTGAGGACTCAGCAGAATGCTGGGTTGTCAGCATTCTGTGATAAAGTCAGAGCTTGGATGTAGCTCAGTGGCAGAGCACTAGCCTGGCACTCCCAAGGCTGCAGGTTTGATCCAGTGACTCAGGGAGAATAATTCAAGTGTGGTGACTATGCCCCAGCACTTGGGGAGGCAGAGGCAGGAGGGTCTCCCGAGTTCAAGCCCAGCCTGGTCTACATAGTGAGTCCCAGGTGGGCCAGGGCTGCATAGCAAGACTCTGTCTCAAAACAACAAGAAGGGGCATCACAGTGGCTCGGGGGGTAAAGGTACCTACCTGTCACCAGGCCTGACACATTGAGTCTGATCCCCAGAACCCACATGTGGGGAGAAGGGGACAAACTCTTACAAGTTGACCTCTGACCTCCACATGCACACTGTGGTATGCCCCCCCAACACACACACACACACACTAAAATTAATAAAAATTTAATTTGAAATGTTTAAATTGACAACAAAAAATTAGGAACCTCAGCTTTCCTAGGTAAAACACGTGTAACAAAATGACATGGAAAGGGGAAAATGTCCCATTTAAAAATAGCAGTTTGGGGGGTTGGAGAGATGGCTCAGTGGCTAAGAACACTGATTGCTCTTGCAGAGGTCCTGGGCTCACAGCACCTGTAACTCCAGATCCAAGGGATCTGACACCTTCTCCTGGCTACCACAGCCTCCTGTACACATGTGATGTACATAAACTCAAGCAGGCTCACAAGTATACACATAAAGTAAAAGTAAAGAAATAAAAAATTGAAAAATAGAGCCATGTGTGGTGATGTATGTGTTTAATGCCAGCATTTGGGAGGCAGAGGCAGGCAGATCTCTGAGTTTGAGGCCAGCCTGGTCTATTAGTGAGCCAGGGCTACATACATACAGTAATAGATTAATTTCAATATAAAATCAAATTAATAACATCCATATGACATCCGCCCTTGTTTAAGGGTCACAAATCTCCAATGGTTCTCCCAAAAGATGCACTAAAAGCTGATTACAAGGACTCCAAATTTACCCACGAGATGACTCAGTGAGTAAAGGCACTTGCTGCCAAGCCTGATATCTTCAGCTCCATCTCTAGAACCCAGAGCCATCCTCAGAGGTGGCTTTCCTCATGGATGTGTCTTGAAGCAAAGGTGTAGCTAGAGAGTTTTCTCTCCGGGTGCCCCCAAGCCCCGGCAGTCCGACAACCCACTTATAAAATAAACACACAGACACTTATATTATTTAAACTGTTTGGCCTAATGGCTCAGGCTTCTTGTTAACTGTTCTTATATCTTAAATTAACCCATTTCTATAAATCTATACCTTGCCACGTGGGCTCGTGGCTTACCAGCATCTTCACATGCTGCTTGTCATGGCAGCAGCTGGCAGTGTCTCTCTGACTCAGCCTTCCACTTCCCAGAATTATTCTCCTCCTTGTTCCGCCTATACTTCCTCCTGCTTGGCTACTGACCAATCAGTGTTTTATTTATTAACCAATCAGAGCAACACATCTGACATACAGACCATCCCACAGCACTTCCCCTTTTCTTTTTTTCAAAAAGGAAGGTTTTAACCTTAACATAGTAAAATTACATATAACAAAACAATTATCAAGCAAGAATTACAAGATATCCTATCTATCTTATATTTGTGAGTCTAAGGTTTTATATCTAACTTATCTTTTATCATAACTGAGGAAATTATAACTATCTAGTCTTCAACCACATCAAAGACCTCAGAAGGATACAATATTACCTGAGAAATGGGAGAAGGACGCAAGCAACTTTCGGGAGTCATGAAAGAGTAGACAGAGACAGCTGGCAGCCTGGACAGTCACCTACTGTTCCTCTGTAAAGTTGGGGCATCTGTCTTCAGCCACAGACCTAGAGTCTCTCAGTCACTTTTCTCTGTGTCCCGTAGAATGTCTGGGAGTTTCATCTGCAAAGCAGGAACCTGAAGGACCATTTTGCCAAGCAAAGTTCAGTGGTCACCTTCCTATGACTCCTGCTTGTCCAGTCGATCAAGTAGTCCAGGCAAGAACAGTTTCTTGCCCAAATGGCTATTTTTGCCAAGGTGAAGATAAACTCCATATAGAGTGTCTTCGATGCCCATCCTCCTCTCTGAAGTGAATCAGTGCTGTCAGGAGTAGACATGTCTCACTGTCCAGAAAGTCTAAATTTTTAAAACATTTTAAATGTCATATTCTGTAGGTCTTTGAAGTATTTGAAGATTACCTATCTATCTGAAATATATCTATGTATACCTAGAAGACTTAACTAACATGGCTACAAGTATGATTATCATAGATGACTAATTATTAATCTATTTCTTAATTATCCATTACAATTTTAAATGAGCTGTACAAACATAATACCTTAATCAAGAGTAGAAATATACACATAGTATAACAAAATTAACTTTAAATTTGTATCAATAAACTAAAATCCATAGCAATGTAAAACATTTCAAACAAGTTGTTGCTCTTTAAAAGCAAGTTCATCAATCTATCCTTTTATCCTATCATATCTATACTATATCCCCTTTTCTTCTTCAGAAAGAAATCACATTTATAATCAACCTGATTTAAATAAAAATATTGGTTTTTCTCTGTCCCACACCAGAGGGCTCTTCTGATTTGGGACACAAGAATCTCTTAACCTTTTCTTTTAGCAATATGCCTGGGTTTAGAGAAGGAGTGAGCCAATTCCATCTCCAAAGCCAACTTGATATATTTGGGGATTTGGGCGTAGCTTCTCTTACTACTTCCTGCTGGAGGGGGGCGCTGTATCTTATGGGGACACAAAGAAAATTTTAGGCTTATGGGGTAGTCCGTGAGGCTGTATTGTCTGAGCCAGTTGCCTTGAAACCGTTCTGGATGTTGGATCATCTGGGCCATGATGTCATCGAAAACCTTTCAGGGGTCTTGGCTGGTCAAACCTGATGTATCTTAATCTGGAACAAATCCATAGCCTCTGGCTTTCTGTGGAAACAAAAGCAGAGCCTCCTTTCCAAAGCAACATATCCTTAGATCCAAATTTTGAAGTCAAGGTATCTTTAAAATATACATTTTTGTTTAACTCAACAGCTTTTACCATCAAATGTTTTTCTGCAGTTAAAAATCCCAAAGATTTTTAACTTAATCCAGATTCTCTGTGTAATATCCATCTTTACATGGTTTATTTTATACTATCTTTACTGTCTCTTTAAAGACCTTATTTTTAAAAACTATCTATTTCTTTATATAACTGTATATATTCATTTTTCTCTTTCAAGCCTACGTACATTTTTATACACATTGTAAAGCATTTAAAGTCTTGTTCCATCTGAATCTGTCTTATCGTGAATCTATTGTTTTAAACTGCAGCATTTCAAAGACTGAAATGGTGCTGTGGCTGCTGACTGCCCACTTCAGCTTCCCAACATGGCGGTGGTACGTTTTCCGCCAGCTCTGGGAGCCATCAACTCTCAGAAATAGTGGGTCTATGCTTCTATCAAAGCAGCATGTAGCCCAGAAACCTCTTTTTTTGTTTTGTACTAGCAAAGGCTAAATCCACTACACAGCTTAATGTGCTGCTTGGAGACACCTCTGTGTAACATAGCGGAGGCCAAGCCCGCACTCACACCACAAACCCGCCATAGAGTAGCTCAAACACTCAGGCTGCCACTAACTTGAGAGAGACAACTAGGAAGCTGTTTTTAGCTCCATTTTAGAATCATCTTTCTCAGGTTTTAGGTGGAAACTTGAGCCATTAGGCACCATTTGTAGCTGGAGAGTTTTCTCTCCGGTCCCGCCAAGCTCTGGCAGTCTGACAGCCCACTTATAAAATAAACACACAGATGCTTATATTATTTAAACTGTTTGGCTAATGGCTCAGTTAACTGTTCTTGTATCTTAAATTAACCCATTTCTATAAATCTATACCTTGCCACGTGGCTCGTGACTTACCGGCATCTTCACATGATGTTTGTCATGGCAGCGGCTGGCAGTGTCTCTGACTCAGCCTTCCACTTCCCAGAATTCTTCTCCTCCTTGTTCCGCCTATACTTCCTCCTGCCTGGCTACTGGCCAATCAGTGTTTTATTTACTAACCAATGAGAGCAATACATCTGACATACAGAACATCCCACAGCACAAAAGAATAGCTGGGTCCCAGCAGCCCCTTCCATGACTCTAACACACTTCCTTTCTGATGGAAGGACAGGTTGGCAGTTTGTCCTTCGGCTCCCTGCCCTGGAGCCAAGGCCCAAGGTTAATGTGGAGAAGAGAGTAGTCAGCTGGCCCTGGAGGGTGTGTCAGGAACACCCCTGGGGGTGCCTAGGAATCCCTTCCTCACTTGCTGGGGTGTAGTTGGGACAGATACTGCATCAGGTCCTTGGAATGGACTTCGCTACTTTAACATCCTTCTAAGAAGTAGTTCCACCTTTCCTGGGGACCCTCCTTGCCTGTCTGGGTTGGAGAGGACACTGAATCCTTTTTCTCTCCACAGGCCTTGGAGGAGGGTTCGGCTATGTGGTTGGTGGCATCCACTGGGATAAAACCGGCTTCGGGAGGGCCCTGGGGGGTCAGCTCCGTGTCATCTATATCTTCACGGCCATCACCCTGAGCGTCACCACCGTACTCACCCTGATTAGCATCCCTGAGAGGCCCCTGCGGCCCCTGGGTGAGAAGAGGACCGCTATGAAGAGCCCAAGCCTCCCGTTGCCCCCCTCCCCACCTGTCCTGTTGGAGGAGGGGGCTGGCGACACCCTCTCCACTACGACAGCCACCAGCCTGTATGCCAGCTTCTCCAGACCCATCTCACCGCCCAGCCCCCTCACCCCCAAGTACGGCAGCTTCATCAGCAGGGACAACTCCCTCACAGGCATCAACGAGTTCGCATCATCCTTTGGCACCTCCAACATAGACAGCGTACTCATCGACTGCTTCACGGCGGGCCACGACAGTTACCTGGCTCTCCCCAGCAGCGTCCCCAGACAGGGCATCAGTGTCAGCTTTCCCCGGGCACCCGATGGCTTCTACTGCCAGGAGCGGGGGCTGCTGGAGAGGAGAGAGGGGGCCCTGACCTTGGGCTCGGATGGAGATGTGCTAAGGGTAGGCTCTCTGGACACCTCTAAACCACGGGCCTCAGGGATCCTGAAGCGGCCCCAGACCTTGGCTCTCCCAGATGTGGCTGGAGGAAATGGGCCTGAAACCAGCAGGAGAAGGAATGTGACCTTCAGTCAGCAGGTAAAAGCAGACAGATGTCAAGGGGGAGGCAAGGACCTGACGGTCCAGCCTGTGTGGCTGCCTCTGTTGTCAGTCAGAGGCTGAGGGGAGTGCAGCCTCAGAGATGTCTTCCTTTGCACGTGGGTAGGTGACTCTGGGGTGTCCGAGTCCCCAGATGATCAGGACAGGACTTGTGACTCACTGCAGTCCTCTACACACCGCCATGTCTTCCCCAAAGAAACTGAGGCCAGAACTACCCTCTCTAGAGAGGAACGTGGTACACAGACCACAGAAAGTGCTGTGCATGTACCGCCAGTTTCTAGCACTTCCCCTCAGTAGCCCAGCCACTGCCCACATGGGCCCCTTGTATATGGTGCCACCAGATCTGAGTCTTAAAGGTTAACACCATGGCAGCCTGTGGTGTCTCTGGGACGTCTCCAGTGGGAGCAGTTACCCCTGCTCATGTCTGACACACGCTGACCCCGAAAGGCTGCATGCTCAATGATGTCTTCCGCAAAGGGACAGAATCTTCTGGAAGGCTGTTAGAAGTGCCTTTAGTGTATGTCAGATTGGCCATGAGGTTATTGGTTGCCATTGGAGGTTACTTTCAGGGCCCAAGTTGGTTAAGTGCTTGTCTTGAAAGTATGAGGACCTGACTTTGATCCCCAGAATCCATGTAAAGGGCTGGTGTGATGAAACAGCACCTGAGGAACCACACCTGAGGCTGTCCTCTGGCCTCTACATGTACATATGGGTGCCTGTATCCACATACATATGTGTGCTGGAGCACACACACACACTCAGCACTCTCCACCTTGAGGAGGAGGCTCCTTTAAGCTGTCCTCTTATTTAGGTAAACAGTGTCTGTTCCCCTTTGGCCTTGGACCCCTCCCCGGAGGAGAGAGACTAGGAACTTGGGGTTTCTTGGCCACAGCCCTATGAAGCATCTAACCTGTCCAGGTCCCTTCAGGGAGGTTGTTCTGGGGCCAGGTAGACTGGAGCATGACCCAGTGCGACACTCTGCTCAGGCCACAGATACCACAGCCTGGCTGAGCCGGGACCCCTGCCTCAGCCGGAGGAAGGGCTCTGCTCCCCCCAGGGAAGACTGCAGAGGTCCAAATGTGGAGGGCACCCATGAGCTGGACAGTGTTTCAGCCCAGTATTGCCAGAGGCAGCGTTCCCTAGTTGCACAAATCAAGGGCTTGTCTTCTTCCTTCGGTGACATTTGGTAGCTTCTCTGACCCTTTGTCGAGTGGAACACCCTGTTTCACAAAACTCAGGTGGTGCCTAGATTCAGGTCTTAGCTGAACCAGAGGCTCCCAGCATCCCCTTTTCCCAGTCCCTCCCAGTGTCCGTCCTGTCCACAGGGTGGTTTGGGCATAAGTTCTTTGAAAATAGTAAAAATTGAGCTGGAGAGATGGCTCAGCAGTTGAGAACACTGGCTGCTCTTCCAAAGGATCCGGGTTCAGTTCCCAGCACCCACATGGCAGCTCACAGCTGTCTGCAACTCCAGTTCCAGGGGATCTGACACCCTCATACAGACATACATGTAGGCAAAACACCAATGCACATAAGGAAGAAAGAAAGGAAGGAAGGAAGGAAGGAAGGAAGGAAGGAAGGAAGGAAGGAAGGAAGGAAGGAAATAGTCAAAACTGTGAGCTAAAGGTTGGGGCAGTACCTCAGTTGATAGAGAGCTTGTCTGGCATGTACAGAGTGACAGTTCAAACTTCTACCCATACACAGGGTGTGGTGGTGCATGTGTGTAATCCCAGTACCTGGGAGGTTAGTGAGCGTTTAAAAAAAAAGTGAGCTAAATACGAACACACCTGCTGCAGGCATAGGGAACAAGCCTCGTTGCTATGGCTGCTTTGGGGCCCCAAACTACAGGCTTCCTATTTTCTTTTCCCACTAAAATAATCTGGTGCTGCCACCACTGGTGACGCGCGCCTTTAATCCCAGCACTCGGGAGGCAGAGGCAGGCGGATCTCTGTGAGTTCAAGGCCAGTCTGGTCTACAGAGTGAGTTCCAGGACAACCAGGACTGCTTCACAGAGAAACCCTGTCTCGAAAATCAACGACAAAGGAGAGTCTAGTGCCCACAGCGCCACTCCGCCCCCGGCCAGAGTAGCGCTTCCGCCTCCTTTTCTCCAAACAGCTCAGTTCCAGGATTCCTCCACAGGAGTCGGTGCCGCAAACCTGGGCAAGGCGCTGGGGAGAGAAACCTCATTTCAAAAAGGCTGACAGCCATGCCGGTGGCCTGCAGGGCCCACTGAGTGCTATGTCCCCGAAATAAACCAAATCCTGCTCATTCTGCTGACAGTGGGGGTCTGTGTCTCATGACCTGAACCCCCCTGAGGGATGAGGTATCCACTGACATTGCTGCCCTGTCCTCCATGTGGTAGGAGACCTGTGTGTGGAGAGGGTTTTAAATGGTGTGTCTTCAGTCCCTCTGAAGTACGTTTTCACAGCCTTCTCCCATGGGAGAGAAGGTGAGGGCTGGCTGGGCTAGAGGTGATCTGTATTTCATGTGTGTGCATGTGCACATGTATGTGCATGTATGTGGAGGTCAGAGGTCAACTTTGGGTGTTCCTCAGACACCATCCTTGGTTTTTTAATACAGGGTCTCTCAGTGGCCTGTAACTGCCAAGTAGGCCAGGCTAGCCCAGCAAGACCAGAGATCTGCCTGTCTCTGCCTCCTGAGTACTGGGATTGCAAATGTGGCATTTTTTTAACCCAAGTTCTAAGGCTTGAAGTCAGGTCTCATGTTTCCATGGCAGCATTTACTGACCGTCCCTCTCCCCCGATCTGTATTTATTTTAATTTTATCTCTACTTTTTGAGGAACTTTGTGTGTGTGTGTGTGTGTGTGTGTGAGAGAGAGAGAGAGAGAGAGAGAGAGAGAGAGAGAGAGAGAGATCCTATGCCACACTGTGGGGTGCTCACAATGAACTTCCACCTCTAGCTGCTCCTGGGTCTCAGACAAGAAGCGCACAGCTCTTCTCTCCCATGGGGTGCCTGGGCCTTGGTTACCACCTTGTAAGAAGGCAGAGTGGGGCCAGTGAGATGGCTCAGCTGATAAGCAAACGCTCCTGCTGATAACCTAAGGTTGATCCCTGGAACCCACAGTAGGAGAAAACTGATTCCCAAAATTGTCCTCTGACTTCCACATGTGTGCTCTGGCATGTGCACACCTGCACTCATACATGTACATACATACACACACACACCATGCACACACACACACATACACACACACACACATCTAATAATAATAAATAAAATTAAAAGTTAGAAAAAGACAGAGGTCCCCACAACGTGTGCTGTGAGCTGTCTGTGTTTTGCTTCTCAGCACGCTCCATCACACGCCTTGGCGGGATGTAGGCCTAGTGGCTCTGACTCAGTCTCTGTTACAGGTCGCAAACATCCTCCTGAATGGTGTGAAGTACGAGAGCGAGCTGACCGGCTCCAGTGAGCAGTCGGAACAGCCACTGTCCCTGCGGCGCCTCTGTTCCACCATCTACAACATGCCCAAAGCACTGCGGAATCTCTGTGTCAACCACTTTCTGGGTGAGCTGTGACGCCATCTGTGACCAGGTGCTGCCTGCACTGGGTCTGAGCACAGAGCCCCACTTCTCGGGGGTTTTCACATTCCTCAGCCTGCACTGGAGGCTCTCCTCCAGGTTAAGTGACGAACCCCACTTTCCTGGAATGTCATCCTGAGATGTGAAGGCATGCAGACCCCACCCGTCTGCATGCTTGACAGTGCTCTTAAACCACCAGGGCTTGGCACTATTGAAAGACTCCAGCTTGGCTTTCATTCGCTTGTTGAGCTGTTGAAGGCCTGAGGATGACAGAAATTGTGTGAGTTAGGGCGGCCATTCAGAGGGACACAACCGATATCACAGGCATGACTTTGTTTTTGAGACAGGGTCTCTCTACATAGCTCTGGCTGGCCTCAGAGATCTGCTTGCCTCTGCCTCCTGAGTGCTGGGATTAAAGAGATGTGCCACCACTGCCCAGTAATAGTCCCATGTAAGCCAAAATCATGGTTGGCACCAAGAATCTATGCGATGGTGTTTGATGGAGCACAGGTTATGCCACTAACAGCTGGGATAGGGACACAGACATCCAAGGCGGGGAAGGGTTAAATGATGGATCTGTGTGGGCACATACTTTGCTGTTGTGGAAATGAGTTTCACAATATTTAGTGGGCTACAGATATACTCACTTGGTACAGTGCGTGCGTGGATTCCATTCTCAACACCGCATAAACCAAGCGTGTCTATAATCCCAGTACTCAGGAGACGGAGACAGGGGGATCAGGAGTTTAGGGGCCATTTTTGGCTACATAACAAGTTTTGGGCCCACCTGTAACTTGAGACCCTATCTCAAAACTAAATGATAATCATTGTTTAATCGGTGACTGAGCTGGGGAGATGGCTCAGTCATACAGTGCTTGCCACACAAACACGAGGCCCTGAGTTTGGCGCCCCAGCACCCATATAAAAAAGCTGGGCCTGGCAGCATACATCTGTGATGTCAGCGCTGACAAAGTAAGGCAGAAGGACTCTTGGGGCTGCTGGCCAGCCACTCCAGCCAATCAAGGAGCTCCAGGTTCAGTGAGAGATCCTGTCTTAAAGAAATAAAATGGAGAGTGACTGAGGACATGTGCAAGTATACTCACACATGTGAGCACATACAGTACACACATATAGATTATAACAACATTACTTGATGGCATAGACATTGTGGTGACCATTTACTGTGGCTTGAGAGGGCCTGACCATCACTGCCCTCAGCCAAGGAAGGTGTTAGTGGTGTCTTCATAGAGCGGCACTTGGAAGCAGGATCAGTATACACATCAGGCCCACATCACAGTTTGAATTTGCTAATATATTTTTCCCCTGCTGGGTGTGGTGGTACATGACTTTAATCCCAGCATCCAGGAGGCAGAGGCAGGTGGATCTCTGTGAGTTTGAGGCCAGCCTGGTCTACAGAGTGAGTTCCAGGACAACCAGGACTATGTAGAGACAAAACACAAAAAAAGGATGTTAGGCAATGGATAAACATTCCTGGCCAGCCTTTACTGGGTGAGGGTCTGTGGGTCAGGGAGGCAAGAGTTTAGAAATAACAAACTCTATAGTTCTGGAAACTGAATTACTGTCATTCTGGGAACTACCACACTTCAACCAAAATGGAGGCACTTTACAAAACATCATGACCCTGACTAACATGACCCAGGCTGGACTTGAACCCCTGAGTCTCTTGCCTTCGCATTTTAAGTGCTGAGCTCACAGGTGTGAGCCACCAAGCCCAGCTTTCGTGTGTTACTTTCTGTCTAGTAAGAGTGCCAGAAGGAAGGACAGCATCACAGCCTCAGTGGCCTGAGGAGGTTATGGCCTCTTCCTTTCTCCAGGGTGGCTCTCCTTTGAGGGTATGCTGCTCTTTTACACGGACTTCATGGGTGAGGTGGTGTTCCAGGGTGACCCGAAGGCACCGCACACGTCGGAAGCATATCAGAAGTACAACAGTGGCGTGACCATGGGCTGCTGGGGCATGTGCATCTACGCCTTCAGTGCCGCCTTCTACTCAGGTACCCGCCACCTGCCGCATGCACACTTTCCGGTAAATGACTAAGAGGTCACATCCCCACACCTGCAGGCCTGAAGTACCCATTCAGGGGAGACACCGCCGTCTTCAGTTCAGGTCCTCAGCTACAGCTACCTACCAGCTGCACTGCCCTGGACCAAGAGTGGATGTCTGGGGTGCAGAGACCAACCCTGTGGGTGTCAGGTCTCCAAAGAGGAGGTACCTTGAAAGGGACATGTCCAGATTTGCCCAGACCATGAGTTCACACACATAAGGGCAAAGCGGGGCCTGGGGACAAGCCATGGGACCATGTACAGGCTGGTGCACGGCTGCTAACCCCGTTCTTCTCATGAGGCTCCACAGGACAGTAGGGCCAAAGGAGACCTGGGATGGTGAGCCACCATCCGTGGTCATGTGGGAGGCAGGCGAAGCAAGAGTGTTGAGTGCAGATGGGCAGAGTCTGGAGTCTGAGTGGACCCTGAGGGTGTGTTCCTGGGACACCATGTTCATCCCAGGACAGTCCCTTTGGGACCTGGCTGGCAGCATGAACCTACTGTGTTCTCCTGGGGTCTTAGGGTGAAAGGCCAATGTGCCTCTTAGCAGTGCCCAATGGTTCCTAAGCAGTCATACATCACAGGGGGCACTCGGCATGGCCCTGGGCCAATAATATCCATGTGTGCTCTGTGAGATGTGTACATCATAGAGTCTTCATGTGCCACCAAAACAAACAAAAGCTTTTTTTTGTTATTTAAAAACACAAACAGCTGGGATGGCTCAGCAGGTAAAGGCCTTTGCTGCCAAGTTTGACAACTTGAATTTGATCCCCAGAATCCACACGGTGGAAGGAAATGAATTCAACAAATTAACCTCTGACCTCCACACATGTGCCGTGACACACACATGTCTCCCCTGCCCCAACCCTACCATGCACGCTAAATGAATATTTAATTTTTCTTTATTAAGTACAAAGCCACTCTTGGCTCTGGGGCCATACAAAGCCAGGCTGAGTAGGTTGGGGGGGGTGGGGGGGGGGGGGGTTTTGCGAGGGTGCGTAGCTCATAGTGGAAGCGATTATTTAGCACTTACAGGGCTCTGGGCCCCATCTTGTAGCACCACACACACGTGACAAAACCAGGCCGCAGGCTGCAGTATGCCAACTGCCCTCTCTGACCTCCCTCACCTTGGGGAAGCTGGAGATGAGTAGAGCGTTTGTGGCCTGGGATGTAGTTCAGTGCAATAGTCTATGTATGCACTTAGCATGTTTGAAGCCAAGTTCAATCCCCAGAGATCCCCAAACTAGATGTTAGTCTCACCTGTGAGCCCCTGAGATCAGTACCTCGGGGTGCTGGCCCCCTAGCCGGTGGCCTTGTGTTTCACATTACCTGCTTCTCTGGGTAGATCATGGCGTGGAGATGATGGCCAGCCAGGGGGAGACTTGCTGCTCCCATTGCAAGCAAGAGACCAAGGCTCAACCTAAGACCCCACATTGCTGAGCCCCTCGGGAGTCTCACCTTTTGATCTGTAGAAGCCACAGGCCCTTATGTGGCAGGTGTGAATGGGGACACCCCAGGTCCTGCTACCCATGCAACAGGCCTGCAGGGGCAAGCCACCTGCTTCCCAGGCCTGCCTCTGCTCTGCCCAGGGGAGAGGCCTGGCCACCCAGTCTGCCTTTGTCCTGCCTGCAGCTATCCTGGAGAAGCTGGAGGAGTGCCTGAGCGTCCGCACCCTCTACTTCATTGCCTACCTCGCATTCGGCCTGGGCACTGGCTTGGCCACGCTCTCCAGGAACCTGTACGTGGTCCTGTCCCTCTGCACCACCTATGGCATCTTGTTCTCTACGCTCTGTACCCTGCCCTACTCCCTGCTCTGCGATTACTACCAGAGTAAGAAGGTGGGTACCGTCGACCCTTGCTTCTCAGAGGCACCTTAATGGAGAACTGTCCTGTGTGAGCTGTGGGGGCAGAGGGTGAGAATGGAGACCATCCAGGCAGAGGGGGACAGCTCTGAATGGAGGGAGCCCTTCTGAGTGGTCTCCCTCCACGCCTGGAGCTGCCCAGGCAGCCACTGGTACCTTAGAACAGGGACTACTTCCCACTCTGAACAGGGACACCGGGGGAGGGGTCCCCGTTAACACAGCTGAGTCTAGAGAGGGGAGAACAGGATACCTGGAATGTGGTAATGACAACGTGGCATGGGGAGGCAGGGTTTTTAAAAGCAGAATTGATGTGAAAGGCCTATGCCTAACAAAGAAAAGAAAAAGGCTTGTTTTATTCAGCCCAGATCTTTACCATTGTATGATGTAAGATGTGTGCATGTGGTTACATGGGCCACCACGAATGTATGCGGGTCAGAGGACTTCATTGCAGCTGGTCTTTGCCCTCCACCCACACACAGGTTCTGCAGATCACACTTAGGTTGTGAGGCTTGTGTCAGCAGACGGCAAAGCGCTGTCCCCGTGGGATCACCTTGTTGGTCCTCAGCACGGGTTCTTTCTCGGCAGCTTCGCTGAGGTCTAATTCCCCACAGAGTTTTTGCTTTTGTTTTGTTCCCCAATAGTCTCACGTAGCTAAGGGTGGCCTCAAAGTGGTCCACTTGCCTCCACTTCCCCAGTCCTGGGACTACAAGCGTGTGTTACCATGCAGTAACTCAGCTGTGTGTGAATCAGGAGTTCAAAGTCATCTGCTACATAGCGAGTCTAAAGCCAGCTGGGGTTATGTGAGAACACGTCTCAAAAAATAAAGTCAAAGAAACAAAGTGTATAATTCAGTGACTTTTGGCATATTCATGGATTGTGTAGCCACTGCTCTGAGGCCAGGCAGGTGCTTAAGCAGGGACAGCCCTGTTGTCACCTCCCTGGACACTGGCTGACCCCTGCTCTGGTCCCGTTCCTCCTGCCTGCTCTCCCTGGGTCCCCTCACCCCCACGCCTGCATGGCGGCTGTGGCAGGTCTAACTGATGTGACTGTCCCCTGGTCAGTTCGCAGGGTCCACCGCGGACGGCACACGGCGTGGCATGGGAATGGACATCTCGCTGCTTAGCTGCCAGTACTTCCTGGCCCAGATCCTCGTCTCTCTGGTCCTGGGGCCCCTGACCTCAGCTGTGGGTAGCGCCAACGGCGTAATGTACTTCTCCAGCCTCGTGTCCTTCCTAGGCTGTCTCTACTCCTCCCTGTGTGTCACCTACGAAATCCCCTCCAGCGACGCAGCTGATGAGGAGCACCAGCCCCTCCTGTTGAATGTCTGATGTCTCCAGATCCCAACTTTGGACTTGAAGGTGGTCTGCTGCAGGCTGGCCACTGAGAAACCAAAGGCCTTGGCAGCCAGCCAGGCTCCCAGTGGCATGTAAATATGTGGTAAATAAATGAGAGCAGCAAAGCCTTCTAGAAGCTGTCTTATCCAAGGGTGTGAAGTCACCTGGGCGGAGCTACCCTCCTCCGGGAAGGGGGTGTCATGTGAAAATCATTTACCAAAAGGGAAGATGTAACTCCACTCTCAACTGTGGTTCTCCATGAAGGATGCTTTTGATATCTATCTCCCTGCTCCCTGGAAGGTTTGCAACAGTGTCTGGTTGCCACAGCTTAGCTGGGTGCCGTTTGCCATCCGAGGATGTCATAAACATCCTAGGATACACAGCCCCCAACAGCAAAGACTTATCCAGGCCAAGATGTCAGTAGTGCAGAGTGGGGAACACCACACCTCTGGGTAACTGCGCATTACATCATGGTTATACAGGTTTGTGTTGTTTTCCCCCCTCTCTGGGAGTGGTGGTTCAGAAAGCCTCATAACCACCCATCTACCCATCCACCCCTCCCTCTATCGATCCACTTGCTACAGTTTGGATCTGAAGGCTTGGTCCGCAGCCCACTGTGCAAGTGGGGAGGTCATGGAGCACTGAGGGGCGGGGCCTAATGGGAGGAAGCTGAGTCACTAGGGCACACCTTGAAGGGGATATTGGTGGTCTCTTCTCTCTTTGCTTCTTGCTGCCATCGGTTGAGCAGTTCCGTAGCTATACATCTCATGTGATACATGGTACCACCACAAGCTCAACAGGGAGCATGGCCTAGCACTTACGACAAAAAGCAAAATAAACCTTTCTCCCTTTAAGTTAATCTCTCGGGCATACTATCCTCCTACCCAGGAGTCCAGTCAGTGAGCAGTCTACCATCCTCTCACCCAGGAGAGACCAGTCACTGCTCTGCAGGGGCTGGCAGAAGCAGTTCCTCAGGGGTTAATGTAAATTACAGATCCCCCCATACACACACACAAACTAAGGAACAGAGGCTCATGCTTAAAGATGGTGGGGAGTGCTATAGGCTGTGAGCGGAAACAGGTATGTCTAGGCCACTATGATGAGATGCCATTGAGCAGTGCCCTATAAAGAGAAAGGACAATCTCTGAATTAGAGTCTGATTGACATGTCTGGGCGAGTGCATGTCTCAACATGACCAAAGAAATGAGTCTTGGAGGGTGTCAGGGACACAGCTGCCCACCCCACCCTCCTGCCTGAGTGCCATGTCCCCTCCCTTCTCAGCCATTCATTGCTCAGATGGGCACTGAAGGTCTCTGGGAGACAGAGCTTGCAGAGAGAATGAGAGTATGTCTCTGGACTTCTAGTACCTCTTACTGACCTAGAGAGTTGACTTCTCATGAGATCTGGCCATCTTCCACTACCCGACATCCCCGCTTGCTCAAGGTTGTCTTAGAGACACCTCTGGGCAATGGCTTCTCTCATTCTGTGATTAACTGGCTGTGTGGGAAGAGTTGGGAAAGGGCACTGTGGTACCTAATGCACTGGGCCTGGTATGGTGCCCCCAGTGCATGGTCTCTGAAGAGACTGTGAGCGTCACCACGGAGCTCATCAGCTTGTTCTGACCAGTCAGGGCCAGCTGAGCAACAACTCATGGCCGCTGTGGTATGATTAGGCCACCTCTCCTTTGGCTCACAGTCAACCTCCTTGTCATAACTTCCCATATAATCCACAGATGCATCCGGGTGCTTGTCCTCAGTGCCACCACCTGGGCCCTGTTGGGTCCCAGGATGCAGCATCTTTCTGTGCCCTGCCCTCCTGGTCATCTTCTGGTCTCCAGCTCACATCCATACGCCTTGATACCAGGCAACAGCAGGGGCCTATGTAACTGACTCCTGTCCAACCTGCCCCCAGGCTGCCTCCTAAGCCCACTTCCTCCCATCCCGTCCCAGTGTCAAGGCCACAGACACTGTACCGTGTTCAAGTACTGTCCATAAGAAAAACTCTACTCTTCTCTGCCCAGTAAGAGCCCATGGTCCACTCAGGGCTGTCCACACTGCCATTCCTCTAGAGCCCCACACTCCTACCCTTGAACTAGTGAATCAAGTTCTGTCTTCATACCCTTTGTGCTTTAAAAAAAATGTGTTCATATGTGTGAATGTAGGTGTGTGTGCATGCACATGGAGGCCAGAGATCAATGCCTAGGCTAGTGAGCCAGAGAACTACAGGGACTACCTCTCTCTGCTAGCCCAGCACTGGGAATAGAAATACATACCATCACACCTGACTTTTTCTGTGGGCATCAGGGATCTAACTCAGGTCATGTTTTTGTGACAAGCACTTCACCCACTGAGTTACCTCCCCAGCCCCATTCTGTGCTCTGAGCTCCAGAGGCCTCCTTAGGCTCAGGCTTCCCCCAGCACCATGGACCACCCAACTATACAAGAAGAGTGTAGAGAATGTGGTCTTGAAAAGCTATCCTTTGCTCTGGGTCGGTTTTTCCCAGAACTGTTCCAGTCTGCAAGAGAAATGACTAGGGAAGCTGCAGCCAGCCTTTAGCTCATCAAATCCTGGGTCCTCCTCCTGGAACTGTCCATGTAAATGTAAACACATTGCTTTCTCACATAGGGTTGTCAGCCTCTAGTCGCCTGGTCTGTGCTCTGCCTGCCTGACCCAGGTTGGAGCCGAGGCCAGGACTACACTCCATGCTGCTCCCAGTAGGGGGCAGTGGAGCAACCACTGCATGCTGTACCCCAGAGCCCCACCCTACCTGGGTTGGCTTCCCATGCTCCTCGCTGTTCCCTAGGGGTTCACTTTAGTGAGCTTGTCAATCCATGGAAAGAGAAAAAAAGTTTCTAACCTCTACCCAGTTCCTTTAAGACGGGCCTCAATGAGGCCACCAAAGCCAAAACTAAAGCCACACTGTTCAAATTGGAAGTACCCCGCTTCCCTTGTTCATCTCAGAAATGCAACACCCCAAGTGCCCATGAACCCTATACTTGGTATTGAGGATGGATGCCTCAGAGCCCAGTAGCTTTCTTTCCCATCTGCCTTGCTCACCAAGTGATCTTAGGGGTGTGGTCACCCTGACACTCATTGTATTCTGCTGTAAGGCTTCATGGGAATGGTGGCAGATTCTCTCAAACATGCCAGAACCCATAGTCCCTGGGCCCCATAGATTCTCTTTGGTCCAGAGTTATGTGCAAGGTTCCATAGCCTGCTTGAAGTGCTCTTTCCCTCATGTGAGCAGATGAGGACATCTGGGGACAGTGTCCCTGGCACTGGGGTACCTTCTGGGCACACAAGGGAGAGCTCATTGCAGAGCTGCTCAGGGAGATTCTTGAGAGTTGGTTTCTGGGCCCAAGATTTTTGGAAGCTACCCACAGCTCATGGATTCCCAGCATGAAGCCTCAGCACTGTGAACTGGTGTCATCACAGCACAGAACTTGGGAGGTGCAGTCAGGTAGTTACATTAGGGAGGGAGGGAGGGAGGGAGGGAGGGAGGGAGGGAGGGAGGGA
>CABHPH010133071.1:0-37257 GCA_902168325.1 Peromyscus nudipes | reverse complement strand
GGACGGGGCGCTTTGTTCTCGGGGCGCGGGGCGGGAGGCCGCCTCCGGCCGGGGGCACGGACCGCATCTGCACGGTGATCGCGGGGGACAAGGTTTGCCGACTGGAACCCGCCCTCCAAAAGTGGCCGCAGAAAGGAAAGATGGCCCCGATCACTCTGCTGAGGAGCTCTAGCTTTAAAGCGACCGGGCGCCTTTCCTGGGGACCTCGCCCCGGAGGGCATGCATGCTGGGGCTGGGGGCTACAGAAGCCACATCTTTGGCTAACTGGGGGCTGAGAAAGTACCCCCATCACACTTGGGTTCCCCATCTCCTTCCCACCCATCCCCCACCGCTCACAGATGCACTTGCCAAACCAAAATTAGTCTCAAGTCATCAGACAAAGTCCTAAAAGGCACACAGCGTGACACAGACACACACTATCCCATTAATAACCTTATATCCTAAGCACATAGTCAACCACAGCACCGACACCCATGCACACTGCACCACAAAGGCTGGGCAATACCCCTGCAGAGGAATAGTTCCCAGTGGAAGGGGGACAAAGCAGGGACACACTAGTGGTGCCCACCCTCACCTGGTCACTCACATACCCAGAATAACTGGCAACCACAGGTGCAGGATGGTCTGCAAACCCACTTCCAAATAAGGACACCCTCATATGAGCCCAGACAGTCATGTCAGCAATCCAGACAGTCACCAGAGCACAGGTATGTGACACAGATACCCACAGAGACAGTCACCCATAAAGCCATAACTCCGTATGGAGCAGGACACGGCGACAGGTCTGTCTTCGTGGCCCTTGGGAGGCTGAGGCGGGGAAGCTCAAGGCCTGCTTGGGCTACAGAGTGGATCTGAGGCCAACCTGGGCAATTTAGAAGCTGTCTTAAAAAAAAAAAAAAAAAGGGGCCAGATGTGTTGGAGCAGTTTTTGTTTGTTTGTTTGTTTGTTTTTCAAGACAGGGTTTCTCTGTGTAGCTTTTGGAGCCTGTCCTGGAACTCACTTTGTAGACCAGGCTGGCCTCGAACTCACAGAGATTCACCTGCCTCTGCCTCCCGAGTATTGGGATTAAAGGCGAATGCCACCACTGCCCGGCTGGAGCAGTTTTTATCCCAGTACTCAGGAGACAGATCTCATTGAGTTCCAGGCCAACCAGGGATTCATTGGGAGACTCCGTCTCAAACAAAAAACAAAAAACCTCCACAAAAATCAAAATAAATAGTGAGCTGGGGTGTGGCTTCAGTGTTAAAGCAGTGTACTAACCTGGCATATGACAAGGCCCTGGGGTTTGGTGCCCGATGTCAAAACAAACACAAACAAATAAAACCCTTGGAATTTACATCCACAGTCACCTACCCTAATGCTTTCATTCTACACATGGATACTGAAGACATCGATGATTGCATGCACACACAGATACACAGACCCACAGGGAAAGACACACAGGTGGAGCCACACAGATATTCAAAAGCTCAATATTTTGTTAAGCCGGGTGGTGGTGGAGCACACCTTTAATCCCAGCACTCAAGTAGGCAGATCTCTGAGTTCAAGGCCAGCCGGGTCTACAGAGAGAGTTCCAGGACAGCCAGGGCTACACAGAGAAACCCTGTCTCGAAAAACGGAAAAAAAAAAATTGTTACTGAGACAGGGTCTCACTATGTGAAACCTTGTTCAGACTGGAACTCACTATATATAGACCAGGTTGGCCTCAAAGTCACAGGGTTCTGCCTGCCTCTGCCTCCCGAGTGCTGGGATTACAGGTGTCCAACACCACACCCAGCCTTTTTTTTTTTTTAAGATAGGTTCTCACTTGATGACCTCAGGCTTTTGTAAGTACAGAGGTGACAGGTCTCAACAGCCACCGTGTCCAGCAACACTTACTGAGCAGCTATTGTGTGCCAGGCAGCAGCTGGCTCTGGGGACACACCTGTGACTCAGTAAATTCCCTGCCTTAACACAGCTGTTATTGTAGTGGGGCTGGGCCTGAGGGGTGCCATTGCTGACAGGCTACAGTCACCCAGTTACTCTAACAAACCCCATACACCCACATACACCTGTTCACGCATCGACCTGCAATTAGACCGGCACTCGACACTCCCACCTACAATAATACTGACATCTACACATAAACAAGCCCACAGGATGGATGTACGTACATTCACACACACACACACACACACTCACTCACTCTCCCCCAGCTCCAGAGTAGTTCAGAGCAGAAAACTCCCCACTAACCCATTAACAGGTGTGTAAAGCAGACGTAAGAGTCTGTGCCCACCTTGATGCATACAGGACCACCGTGCACCTTGAACTTCAGAAGTTCAGAAGTGTCTGGAGTTCCCATCAGCCCTTCACCATAGCCCCCAACCCAGGAGAAGCCAGACCCCTCTCACCCGCAGCCTTGGCCTCCCAGCCAGCCAGCCTAGAATTTTGGGCTTTTGGCCTACCCACTGCCCACAGGCTGGGTAGGACTAGGAGCTTCTGTGAGTCCCCCCATGAGAGACCTGAGTATCTGTGCAGCACTGGAGAAGCTTGGGAGGGAAGCCTTGTAAGTGTGGCTGAAAGGAGGTCTAGCCAGCCTGGACCATCAATGTGACCCCATCAGTGTGCCCCCACGGAGACCCCCTCTAATGAGCTCTCTGTTTTCCAGGTCCTAGCTGCTCTTCCCTTCTGCCCCACAGACTCTCAGGCATTGCTCACTGAGCACTGCAGACCACAGGAGCGCTCTACAGCAGACAGCTGACCCACCCTTGATGGTAGAGCTAGCCCCATCTGGCTGGGCATTTCACCTCAGCCTGACCTCTAGGACAAGAGTCAGCTGCCCAGCTTTTTTGCTGCTCAGGGTGAGCAGCGGGGCAGGGCCCACTCAGGTCACTCCCAGACAGACGTTCCCCGCTGCGGTGCCCCCTGTACCAGGACCTGGGGTTGGGTATGGGAGGAGACAGTTTCCCACCCCCACCCTAAGGGACTTCAAAGTCAAACCTCCCGCCTAAGCACCCTAGGCTGGCAGACACGTGGCGGGAAGTCTGCGATCAGCCTCCAGCCCAGAACTCAGGTCAGGGCTGTGAGCCCCACACACCAGGGGGCATGGCTGCTAACAACCCCACGGACCCGCACCCGGGAAGAGAAGGGGGCAGACACACAGTCGCAGGAAGGATGCAGTCAGACCCAGACAGGCGACCCCCGCTGACAAAGGGCAAGCGAGCGCAGACAGACACAGAGGGCGGGAAGCCCGCACCACGCCTGCAGACAAAGAGACAGGAGGGGGCGGGGCCGGGCGCCTCCGCCCCGCCCCCGCCCCGCCCCGCCCCCCGACTCTCACAGGCTTGCTGTCCTGCTGGGAATGCCCATAGCAGACACCTCCCATAGCTTAAGGATAAAATCAGAGTTCCGAAGGGCAAGTAAGCAGAGTGGACTTAGAGAATAAAAGAAGGGTGTCTGCAAGATGACCCGCATTGTCCAGAGTATCTTGTGTGCCTCGTAAACATCCATTTTAGCTTTCCGGAACCCCTAAAAACTGTTCTGAACTCGCCGCGACCCCTTCCCCAGGGGTATAGTGGCGATCTGTACAAAGCCCCTCACCTTCCTCTGACAGATCTAAGTCCTTACCTCTTCAGGACCGAGAGTGTCCAAGGCAGGAGACACGCCTTTCCCACGAAGGGCTGCCTCCAGCCCCTGGCCTCAAAGGGGGCTGCTGGCCAGCCTCAGGGGTGGGAATGTGACCAGTCCTGGGAACTGGGCCTTACCAGGTGGGAGTGCGTCCTGAGTCCCGCTGGCTTCTGGGGCCTGCTTTGGGTCTATGGGTTGGGGTAGACCTTAGGAAGAGCTGAGCTTCTAGGGGACTTATGGGGAAGCATACCGAGGTGCTAGACAGGGTGGGACCTAAGCTCTCAGGTGGTTGAGTGAGTTTGGAGGCAGATTTAGAAGGACTGGCTTGCAGGAGGGTCCTAGGGACCCTGGCAGAGGCCTGAATTGAGGGCAAGTCTGGGGTTGTGGCCTGGGGCTGCATAGGCTGGTGTCGTCTCTGCGGGAGTTACTGGGTTTCACACAAGCATGGTTACACCTGGTGCTCCGGGTCTGTCTTGTGTGAGCTCAGGAGATTCCTGAGGGTAATCACTCCCCTCACTGAATTGTCAGGAGCTCAGGTAAAGCACCGTTGGCAGCGCCAAGGGTGCAGAGCCCAGGCCTTTGCCCATGTGGGCAGATGCTCCACCCCCAGCCAAAAGGCCTAAGAAATCCTGTCATCTCCTTAGACCATTGAGAAGCCTTCAGACCCTGTGTGTGTGTGTGTGTGTGTGTGTGTGTGTGTGTGTGTGTGTGTGTAAGGAGGTGGGGGGACGGGCAGGGCAGTGCCCCCTTCCTTTTCCCTGCTCACTGTTCGGCTGGGAAGGGCGGAGGTGGGCTCAGGAGGAAACAAGCTTAGAGACCACAGGAAAGCAAAAAGGTCTACATTGTATTGAAGCCTTATTTATCCCACAATCAAGCTTGCCGGAGGAGCCCGTTACATTGTTAAAGGAACTTGTTTACGGCTCAGTTGTCTCTGACCCTCCCAGACCAGAACCTGGTGGCTACCAGACTTCCCAGGGGGGTTAGAAATGTCTCTCCTCTGTGCTCTTTTGGCCTCAGTTTCCCCAACTAACTACTGGGGGGGGGGGGAATCTGCACCTCAGGATCGCTTTGGTAGATTTTATTTTTATCTCACTACTTAGCCCTCACCAGGAACTATTTAGCCTGAGATGTCAGGTCCACTACTTTGGGCATCCCTTGAAGAAAGTACATGAATTAAGACAGGCACGTTGTTGCCTCTGTTGCAGGGGCTACGTTTTTTACATTATGATTTATATTTGTGCTGCTTCTCCTGGGTCTCCAAAAAGACAGTTGATGCTGAATAACGGATGGCTGGTTTCATGAGAGTCAAAGGGATCCTGGCTTCTCCATCATCCTACATGATCCCTACCTCGTATCTGGGCCACTCCCCACTCCAGTTCTCCAAGAAACTTGCCAAGGGTTTGGGGGAACATTCAACCTGTCGGTGAGTTTGGGCAGCTCAGACAAACCATCGACCGTTGAGTGGACCCCGAGGCCTGGAACTGCCGTCTACCCCATCACCATCCCCACCTTCTAGATCTGGGAGATCCCCCAGGCAGCCTGGCATCCCCTCCCCCAGGCCACAGCAAAGGTCACAATCAACATTCATTGTTGTCGGTGGGTTGTGAGGAGGAGGTCAGACCCACCGGGGGGATGAATGTCACTGTGGCTGGGCCATACAACAGTCTCAGGGATAAGAAGGACAGGACCCCTTAGAAACCCCAAATTCTTGCTCCCCTTGAGGAGATGGACTGGTATCTGGGATCCTGATGGGCAGATTGGAAATAAACCCTGGAGGATTAGATGTTGGGGGAATCATAAAGTGGGGCCTCCGTGGACAGAACCCATTCCTGAAAGGATGGATGTTTGCTCAGTGAGGTTTCTGGAATGGGTGAATTGGTAGATGGGCTTGTGACAGATAGATGGGTAGGCTGGTGGACTAGTGGGGTGGAAGTGTGCCCTAGCCAGTGGTGACCCCCAACCAAGCACGTTTCGGAGCTCAGGCTGAGGCCTCCTCTGACAGGTAGTGTTGGGAATCAGAGAGCTGGCACATGCTAGGATGCAGCCTGCCTGCCTGTGCTTGGGGGCTCTTTCCCCTCCTTTGGGGCTCCCAGACCCCAACCTTGAGGCTGCTGAGCTAACTGTCGGAGGAAGAGTTGGGAACTCCACTTTGTAGCCGAGGACAAACAGCTGAGGTGTCTATTAGCATATCAAAGCTGCCGCTGGCTGCTGAGTACTCCCAGCATCCCTCAGTCCCTGCCTGTTACAGGGTCCTTTCTGGCTGGCATACTCAGGCTGGCTTGCCCTTTCCCCAGCTTTTCTGGTTCCTTCATACCCCCGCCGCTTTGGTTACATGGTTTTTTTTTGGCCTCTTGGCTGCCCATTCCAGGTTCCCTTCTCTCCCTCTCCCCACATGACCTGGCTCAGTCTGCTGGTCATATCCACTCTAGACTCTCCCAAATGTCTGTCTTTGCCTGTATTGTCCCTTTTATCTACAGTAAAGCTCCTCAGCCCCTTAGAAGCAGTCCTGCTCTCCTTTCTTTTTGTCATCCACGCTTCATGACTAAGTTCTCAGCCACTGGAGTGGGCATGAAAGTCCCTTAGTGAAGACAGAGCCTTGAGACCCAGCCCTTGTCTCCCCTGCCCCCATTCCATGCACAGGCCCCCTTCCTAAGTACTGGGATTTTGCATTACTCGCCCTAACAAGGACTCAAGGCCACCAGGACCCTTCCCCAGCCCTGAGGAAGGAAGAGAAAAAAATTAGTAAATCAATATAAGTGTTTGGCCCTGGGGCAGTGCTCTTAACCATCCCCCTGCCTCTCACCTAGCTGGCCTGCAAGGGTTGACCTCCCACATGGAGGGGGAGGAGACCCTGGGAAGCCTGGGGGTTCAGTGGCTCCTAGTCTACCTCCAGCCCACACAAACGCCATATACCCCCTGGGCAGGTATGTAAGAAGCCCCCAGTGATAATGAGGGACCCCCCAGAGCCTGCCTGCTCCACCCTCTCACATCCCCTCAAGATAGAAAAGCAGCAGGAGAAGCTTTAGCTTCAGGGACGGAGGGAAGCAGGAGCCAGGCAGTGTTTTCCTTCAGTTGCTCCTCCGCCCAGTCATGGGGACTTTCAATCTGTGGACAGATTACCTGGGTCTGGCAAGCCTGGTTGGGGCTCTGCATGAGGAAGAGGTGCCTGATGTCAGGCTGGACCCCAAGCCAGAGTCCAAGCCCATTCCAGAAAGCCGGAAAGCCAGCAAGGAATCCTCAACAGCTCCTGAACGCTTGTGCTCGTTCTGCAAGCACAATGGCGAGTCCCGGGCCATCTATCAGTCCCACGTCTTGAAAGATGAGGCGGGCCGGGTGCTGTGTCCCATCTTGAGGGATTATGTGTGTCCCCAATGTGGGGCCACTCAGGAGCACGCCCACACTCGACGTTTCTGCCCACTCACCGGCCAGGGCTACACTTCTGTCTACTGCTACACCACCCGGAACTCTGCAGGCAAAAAGCTGACCCGGCCTGACAAGGCAAAGACACAGGACGCTGGCCACCGCCCAGGAGGAGAAACAGCAACAGGTGTCTATGCGGGTGGTTTCGGGACTGGGTGGAGAAGGGACCCATTCTAGGCTCTCAGCTCTTTGGGGTGTTTGTGTGTGTGATGCCAGTATCTTGGAAACTAAGCAACCCACTGTGTAGAGCTGAGAGCATTCTGAAAGTGTGTAGAGCATAGCTCGGGAGTGTGGGGTTTACGTTGCTGTGTGGTCTTTCACAAGTCACTCTTCCTTTCTGAGCAACCCAGGCATACGGTGGCAGTCAGATGTTGTGGGGTGCAGTTGTGAACTCTGGTTTCTGCTTGGGGATCAGGAGTTGGGAAGTTTGGGAGAAGCTGCCAAATCCCTTCCGAATTCTGAAACCATTTATTCATTTGCCAAACAATATTTTCATGTGTGTTCTGCACTGGGTGCTGGGTTAGTAGTGAACAAGGTGTACAGGAGAGTGTCAGTTAAGACAGTGCTGAATTGGGGAGCACTTGACTCAGATGAGGGGGTCCCAGGACTTCCTGGAGAAGGTGACTTCTAGGAGTCTTAATTCCTTCATTTCCGGTGTGGGAGGCGGGAAGTGTGGACTGGGCCTTCTTGGAAACTATCATAAAGTGCAGTGTGACTGGGTATGGGTGTGTGATGTGGGGTGGCTAGAAATCATTAGGTCTTTGGGGTGTCACTTTAGGGAGTTCGGAGTTAGGGCTCGTGCATAGTGTGTAAGAGATTGAGTTTGCTCCCCAATCAGAACCATAAAAAGTAAGTTTGGGGTGTATGCCAGCACAATGGCTCAATGGGTAAAGACTGCCTGTAATTCTGAAGACCCAAGTTTGACCCCTGGGATCCACATGGTAGGAGAGAACTGATTTCCTTTAAGTTGTCCACTGACCTCCACGCCACAAACACAGCAAGAAGGCTTCTCAGAATTCTGCAGGAGCGTCAGACCAGGACCAAGGGGTTCCAGAGCCTCATGGCTGTCATGAACCTCAAGGCAGCAGGGCAGAAGTGGGGGACAGCTGGAGAGACTGCAGTTGGACCCCGTAGGAACTTGCTTGGTGGGTCTGTGCTGTTACAGTGTGGGGGCCTCCCCATCTCCCCCACAAATGCAGAGTACAACCCTTCACCTTCAGGCCTAAGCACCTGAAACTAAAAGGTTTTCATGGATTTTAAGTGTGTGGGTGGTTTGCCTGCATGTATGCCTGTGCCCATGCACTTCAGAAGGGGGTGTGGGATCCCCTGGAATTAGTTATAGATGGTTAGAAGCTGCCATGTGGGTGCTAGGAATTGAATCCTAGTCCTCTGGAAGAGTAGCCAGCACTCTTTAGCTAGAGAGCCAGATCTCCCTGTCCTGTTAAGTTTTTATGGTTTCCATGCTAATGGACCAGGATTTCAGAGGCCAGGTTGCCCTAGTGTTTCCTGTTTATTCTTCCTTTATGTTGTTTTGTTTTTCTTGAGATAGTGTTTCTTTATGTAACAGCCCTGGCTGTCCTGGAGCTTGCTCTGTAGACCAGGCTGGCCTCCAACTCAGAGATCCACCTGCCTCTGCCTCCCAAGTGCTGGGATTAAAGGTGTGTGCCACCATGCCCAGCTGTTTTTTTGTTTTTCTTTTGTTGTTGTTAGGTTTTGTTTTTTTGAGATAGTGTTTCTTTGTGTAACGGTCCTGGCTGTCCTGGCGCTCGCTCTGTAGACCAGGCTGACCTCAAACTCACAGAGATCCGCCTGCCTCTATCTCCCTAGCACTGGGATTAAAGGTGTGCACCACCATGCCTGGCTGTTTCTTTTTTGTTTTGTTTTGAGACAGGGTTTCTCTGTGTAGTCCTGGCTGTCCTGGAACTCAACTCTGTAGACCAGGCTGGCCCGGAATTCACAGAGATCTGCCGTTGGTTTCTTTTGAGGACCGATCCCAGGGCCTTGCACTTGTCGAGCGCTCTACCTCTGTGCTAAACCCCCCCCCTCCCCGTTCGTTTCTTGAATCTTTTTTACACACACAACTTGTGAGAATCAGTCCTCTCCTACCATGTGGTTCTGGGGTAAAGAACTCGGATGGTCAGGCTTAGCCACAAGCTCCCTTTTACCCACTGGTCCATTTCACCAGTCCTCAAGAAATACAGATAATTTTATTTCATGTGTGTGGATGTTTTGCGTGCATGTATGATTGTGTACCACCTGTAAGCAGTCCAGAAGAGGTATGAGAAACCCTGGAACTTGAGTCACAGCTGCATGTGAGTGGCCACATGGGTGCTGGGAACCACGTGGGTCCTCTGCAAAAGGTGCTGGTTGTTGGTAAGCTAGCTCCTACCTGCTGTTGTTTTTTTCTTTTCTTTTTGAGACGTGTGTGTGTGTGTGTGTGTGTGTGTGTGTGTGTATGGTTTTGTTTGTTTGTTTTTTGAGACAGCACTCCATGTTTGTAGCTCAAGCTGTCCTGCAAAATGCTGGGATAGCAGGTGCTTACATGTCTAATAGCTCTGCAGGCCTCAGTTCCTGTGAGGCCTCAGGAGGGAAACTGAAAGTTTGTGGGTAGGACACTGAAGGTGACTCAGAGGTAGACAGCTGGCTGCTTCACCATGGTTAGTTGTTGGTTGTGTGCTTGTCTCCCTGGGTAGTCTGGGAGCTCCTAGAGGGTGGCAGTGCACTGGGGTATCTCCCTTAACTCTGCAGTGGAACTCAGGTGAGGATCCCATTCTTTGGAAGTTTTTTGTTGTTGAGACAGTCTCTCCGTTTAGCTTGGGATGGACTTGAAAGAACATGCCTCAGCCTCCCTGTTGCTGGAACAGACAAGAACTCCCATGCCTGCCTGTTAGAGGTTCCCCCCTCCCTCCGGTTTTTGTATTTTTCGAGACACGGTTTCTCTGTGTAGCTTTGGAGCCTGTCCTGGAACTCACTCTGTAGATCAGAGACCCGCCTGCCTCTGCCTCCCGAGTGCTGGGATCAAAGGTGTGTGTCACCACGAGTGGTGCCTGTTAGAGTTTTATGTTGTTGGTGTAATGTGGAGATGGACCCCAGGGCCTTTGCATGCTGCACCACAGCCCTATTCCTCCCAGTGGGAGTCTTAAAGGGACTTGGCCCTGAGAAGCTAGCAATGGGGGGGGTCTTATAGATGATCTCTGAACTCGGAAGGGACAGGAACACCTCCCTGGTACTGGAGGGTGCCCTCACCAGCATACTGTCACAGCAAGCTGAGCACTGCAACCTAGGTGTAAGGAATGCAAGGTCCCTTGCAGCCTGGCAGGGACACCACCTTCATCATTTGAGCAGCATTTCTGTGCTTTTGCTCTGGGTCCCAGGATGACAATCCCAGGTGTGGCCACCAGGTGGCGCAGCAGCCCAGGAGGCCCTAGGTGCCACCGTGAGTACCCCCGCTCAGCCATCTGGGCCCCTCATTTCAGCACTTCTCTCCTCTGCTTTCAACCTCCAGGTTCCAAAAGTGGCAGGAAGCCCTCTGGACCTTCACCTTCGGCCTGCAGTCCCTCCACTACGACCTAGGAGCTCGGAGTGGGGAGGTCCATGGGGTACCCTTGCCAAGGGTCTGGACACAGGCATGCCGGAGACTGGACTTGCTTAGGACTCTGAGGCTGGCCACAGGCTTGTTGGAAATCGCTTGCCCTTCCCTACCCCAGTCTTGGCTTGTGTTGTTGGATCAGTACCCAATAAATGGAGAGGAGTAGAGCCTGGTCTTGGGACAAGGTGGTGTGGATCTGGCTAGCTCACTCCTGGTCACCTCCCACTCGACAGACTGCTCTTTGAATCTTGGGGTCACCTTGAGGAGCTGAATCAGGAGCATGAGGGCAGCTGTGAGGTTTTTAACCCCCAGCCACCCAGTGCATACTGATATGCAAAACGGGGGCCTCCCCTTGCACTGAAGGTGCACAGGACTTGAGGGACAGGCTGCCTACGCTCTGTGGGTCACCACCCCTTTGTCTCCTCAGCTCCACATCCTGTGGGGTGCTGAGGAGAGCACTGCCTGGATTCGTCTGACTGGCCTGAGGCTTCACCCTCAGCCCATAACTTCTGGCGCTGATGTTGGGGCAGGAATTGGATTCCCAGGGACCACTTTGTTCCTGGCCTGGGGTGGGCTGGGAGCCAGGGAGGAGGGCTTCTTAGTAGTCCTGGGTCTGTGGGTGGCATTGGGGCGACAGCGGCTCCTTGCATAACCCAAAGCACCAACCAGAGTCTCAGCCCAGAGACGGGGGAGGGGCTAGTAGGGTTAGGGACAGCTGTCACCTCCAGTCACAACCCTGTCTGTGTCAGAGTCCTCCATAGGGTTTCCCCATAAAGGGGCTGAATGGGGAGGCCCTGCCTCTGCTGTGAGAGTTGAGGTCTGAGCCAACCTAGGCATGTATTTCTGCAAACATGACTACCCCTGGCACAGCTGGACACTGTCATGTCCAGAGGCAGTTGTGGGGTGAGATGGGTGATCGGATCTCACCCTGCCTAGGAAACTTGGCTGTAACAGCTCCAGGGAGGCTTTGTGCCCTCAACCTGTGTATGGATGTATTTCCCATGTGCACACAGCCACACTCCTAGACACTTGGGACACTGAGCTGTGGGGAGCCCCGACCTGTGTTCCGGCAGGAGTGGTTCTGGCTAGCCCTACACCTAGCCTTCTGCAGGTGGAGAAAGGAAGAACTGGAAGAGAAGGCAGCTGCAGGAAAGTTGAGGTTGGAGTGGTCTGTGGGCAGAACATAGGGACTGGGAACACGGCCACCGCCGCTGCAAATCACAGGCTCCTGACTGTATCATTTATTCCCTGCCTCCCCAAAAGTAGCATGGACAGCACGGGGGAAAGACAGGCACAGGAGCAAAGAGCACCCCTCATACACAGCAACAACGGGGAAGAACTGCAGCTCAGCTCAGGAGCCTGGGCTTCTGGGGCAGGGCGGAGCTGTCAGAGGACTTCCTGAAGCTCAGGTACCCTCAGCCTCCAGCATATGGAACTCCAGGTAAGCTGACTGCCCCCCACAGGCCTGGAGGGTATGTAGGGTCGCAGGCTGGAGCAGCCTACAGGTCCCTCCAGCCCTGATCCCCTTTAGCAAGGCTTCCCAACCCCTTTGTCAAGTAAGGCAGAGGTCTGGCCTTCCTGCGCTTGAAGGCCTCCAGGTCCCGGTGGGTGCTCATAATCAGCCGACTGTAGAAGAAACAGGGAAACGGAGTACTAGCTGGGGCTCCCCACTGCATGGGCCTGTCTCAGCCACACCTGCCAAGGGGCTTCTCACAGGTGCACATCTGTGTTGGTGCAGGCACATCCTGTTCTTTGAACGTAAAAGCCTGAGACATGTAGGTCAGAGGTGGAGAAAGGCAGCCAGGGCTGGGGCCACCAGACCCCTGTGCCCCACGCCTAGAGTCCTATCTCAGTTTCTACTCTGTTCCCTATCCTCTCTGGTGACTTGAGTTGCCCTTACTTGAGACTGGAGAGCTCCATCACAAGGCCACGCACTGTGTCTGTGGCATCCTGCATCCTGCAGGCCTCCTGGACCCAGGTCTCTGTAGGGGGTCTATCAGGAGAGAAAGAAAGGAGCGGCCTGAGTGCTCAGGACCATCAGCGTTTGAAGGGCTTATAATGTCCTGCCCCTCTCCAACTGCCCCTCCCTTGCACCGAGAACATCCCACCTACAAATCCTGCCACACCTGCTGCCATGCTTGGGCTGCTGCTGTGGCCTTCCCTGACCATCTCCACTAATAGGCACCACCTGCCCTCACCTGGACCCTGGCCCTCTCCGTTGTCTCTGCTCAAACCACACTGAATTCCTGGCCACTCTTCCAGTGCTTCTGAGGACTCTGGAATATTCTTTCCCAGTTTATCTTGATGATCAGATTTTAACGACACCTAAACACTTATTTCACTTTAATTTGCTTCCCACGATCCCCAGCACTCAAGATACTCTGGATGAGGACATGCCGCACCATTTCCTAAAGGGATGTGCATCCTCTGTATGAGCAGAGTAAGGGCCCTGTCTGCTCAGGCTGACGGCTGTCTCTCTCTGAACTTTCTATACTCAGAAGCTCCAGATCTGCCACACAGGCTCCAGGGACCTAATGGTGGCAGCCTGTCAGGCCCTCGGCTTTCCTAGAGTTTCGTGGGCTCTAGGACCCACACTGGGGTGGCACGGGCTGTGAGCTCTTTCACTAACGGTGGGTAACATGGCTGATCTGCTTCTGGCACACTGACACAGGGAGGGGCTGCTGGCAGTGGCAGCAGGAAGGGTACGTGTAACAGCAGGCGGGAGGAGGGACGGGACAAAGGAGGTCAGGGTGGCATTCTAGCCTCCTTCACCACTGCCTGATGGAAACAGAAACTTGACGGTAAATCATTGATAAGTCTCTGCAGACACAGTCAGGCTCAAGTGCAGGTAACAGGAGGGGAGGCCTGCAAGGGCCAGACAGGGTAGTGAGGAGAAGGGGGCAGTCCCTGGGGTCCCTGCCCAGAGCCAGAGTGTGGGGCAGCCGCAGACTGTTTCTGCGCACAGTTCCCAGCCCCAACTAGACGCCCGTTTATGGAGCTCAGGAACACCCAGGCTCCTCTTAGGACACCCATGTACAAAGAGGCTGGAACAGTCTGAGGGGATGGAGGGACTGCCCCAGGGGACCCAGCTCCTAAGGACAGGCATTTTGGATGTGGACCATGGGCACCTGAGTTCCCAGGACACACGGTGCATGGCAGTTTGAAAGACAGGCCCAGCTCCCATTCTGGATTGAAGACTTTCCAGCCTACCTGGGCTGAGCTTTGGCCACTGCCTTCGGGGATCCTCCGATGGCATCTGGGCTAGGGGCAGGCCAACCAAGGCCTGGCACACTCCCTGCAGGAAAACCCTGGAAAGAGTAGGGACAGTGTGTGAATCACCGTGCCTGGCAGAAGGAAGCAGCACGGGACCTATGCTCACTTCAGCTGAGCTCCTCCAGAGGAAGCAGCATGCCCAGCCCGGCTCCAGACAACGGCTCTGCCCTCCTCTCCTCCGTGCAGCCGGCTGCTGTGCACTGTGATTCACCGTGTTTCACCCCACTCACTCAAGTGTCCCAAAGTATCTTAAAGATCCTGGAGCAAAGCTGGGCGTAGATGCAGAGGCAGGCTTATCTTTGTGAGTTCAAGGCCAGCCTGGTCTACAAAGTGAGTTCCAGGGCTACATAGTGAGACCTATCTTGAAAAACCAGAAACCATGGCCAGGCTTGGTGGTACATACTTGTAATCCTAGAAATTTGGGGGCTGGGGCAGGTTTGGTATTTGTGAGTTTGGGACCAACCTCCTGGGTTTCAGGCTACCCTATGTGAGTGTGGTCATTGTGAGACTGATATCCCGCCCCCTTTAAAAAGAAGTAAAAAACCCCTGAAGCTGGGTCACATGGAACTGGGGGGGGGGCGGGGTTGAGGTCAATGTGGCCTGCAGAAAAAAATCTAGGGACCCAGTGGCAGCAGCAGAAAGGAGGTGGTGTTATGAGCGTCCTTTAAGGGAAAGAGTTTGCAAACAGGTTGGCATGGGAATTCATGAGGGGACAGGCTGGACTGGTGGTACAGACCTGGGAGGGTCATTTGAGCCCAGCCAGGGCAACCTTGAAAGCTCCATCTAAAATGAAATGAAATACGACGTTTGTATTTGTTTATCCTACTACACTGCTGAGCTGTGTGGAAGAGAATCTCCCCCCTAAAAGGGGCCACACTCCCAGCATGCCTGTGGGGTGTTACCTTTGACAAAAGGGGCTATGGCACTTTTAAGTCCTGGAAGCCTCAGCCAAATATGACCAGCCAATGCCCAATGTCCCAAACCTAGGATCTGCTTTCCCCAAGTACTAGGGATGGAGCCCAGGGCCCACACACGCCATTCAGCCATGCCACATGTGGCAGCTTCAGACCGACACTGGAGCCGTGTGGAAAAAAACACCAAATTTCTAGCAGGAGAGCACTGTACAAGGCTGAGCCTGTCACTGCAGGTGTGAGGTGACTGGCTGTGAGGTCAGCAGGAGACCCATTCCTGATCCTAGGTGTCCCTGTGTTGGGAGGTAGAGCCTCTGCCTTACAGGGCTGCTGCTGGCCTTCCAGTGGGAACATGCTCAGTGGCTGGGTCACCCCAGTTTGTTCAGGAATACCCAGTGTCAGAGATAACCACTCCTAGGTTGGCGCTTCCTGCTGTCTGACAAGCTGAATGCCAGGTACCTTTGGTCTTGATAGGTTTTCTTTACGGGGTGGGATGGAACCCCAGCTTCTCATAGTGCTAAGACAAGCCATGTTGGCCTACGCCACAGGCCCGGTGTCCTGAGACGTATAGCCTAGCAAGTTCCCCAACAAGGATGGAAGGGAAGGCTCTCCCCATCTCTTTGGTGCTAAGATAGAACCCATGGCCTAGAAGCATGGCTGCCTGTTTCTTGGATTGAGCAGTAGGTAAAATTCTTTGCTTGCATTGAGGGGTTGTGTCTTAAGAAATGCCTCTCAAAATGGCAAAATGGACTAGCTAAGTATCTCAAAGAGAGGTTGTTGGTCAGTGTGAAGTCTTGGCTGTTTGGGAGGACACCCGTATAGCCTGCTGGAAACCACCAAGCTCCAAGGCAGAGTGGCTTTAGACTCACTCCAGCAGAGGTAGGTGTATCACAGGCTCCTCCTCTCCAGCAGGTGCCTGGCCTCCTTCAGCCTCTGTACCACACCCTGTGTAGGAGAGCTGCCTAGTCCCAGGGTGTGGCAGTACAGCCCTTTGTCAGATCAGGTGCAGCACAGACAACAGGGCTGTTTTCCCCAGGTGAGGCTGACAGGTGACCTTGAATGGCTGGCTCGGAGGCACGGAAGGCCACATCTGGGCAGCTGTGGGTGGACAAGACCCTTAGGAACTATAATACAAAGCACAATTACTCACGTGTCTGTAGGAAAATCATGTCAACATTCCCAGCAAGTCTCGAGAGCGAGGGCTCTCTCCAGTTCAGGGGTGAGTCCCCTTCCTCCATCTGCTTAAGGGCACCAACTTCAGGGTGTGACTAGTAGTGGTTTTGCACATCCCCTTGCCACTAATAGATGCTGGGCATGGGTGGCACAGTTTAGGGCTCTAGTTAGAGCTGGGAGGGAGGCCCCAGACGGACAAAGTTCCTGTCTCTCCCTCTCCTAGGGCTCCTTAGCAGTCACACAAGCCAGGCCCACATGGATAGCCAGCAGGTCTGCCTTTCAGGAAAACCAGATTCCACTGTGCTCAACGTTGCTGTGAGTCCTGCACCCTCAGATGTCTATGCTACAAAAAGGAAGTGTCAGACACCTCAGCCCCAGCTTGCCTTCGAATCTCACCGACTGGGGTATTATGTGTATGTGTTGAGCACAGGAAGGCTCTTACCTGCTCAGGTAGGGCCTCCACGTTGGGGGCATCCAGGGCGTCTTGTATCTGGCTGTCGGGTAGAAAGTCTAGTTCCATTGCTGAGGACTCCGGCCATGCAGCCTGATCTCTAGAACTGGGAACTGGCTGCTGCTGTCCTGTCAGAATTATGGGAATTCCTGGGCTGCTAGGACAGGCCTTGGTCATCTGGGGAAGATCACTAGCTGCATGGCTATGCTCTAGCTGAGAGGAGGTATGAGGGGACAGACTGAGGCCTTCCAAGTCTTGATGGCAGTTCAGGCTGCTCAATCCCACTACCCTTTGGTTCATGGGCTGTGCCTGTAAAGGCAGCGTTCCTATCCCTCCCAGTAACTGTCCGTCAGAGCCAGGATCCTTGGTCTTGACAGCTGGACTCATTTCCTGTTCTGTACAGCCTGGATCTCCAGCATCCACCATGGGCTCTTGTTCCCCAGGAACTGCAGCCTCAGGTAGGTTTGCCAGGATGTCACTAGGGGATCCTTCTTCCAGCCTGGCCTCCTCAGCAAGAGGTGTGTAGCCCAGCAGAGTCCCACTGCAGCCTCCACCAGGGGTCTGCCCATCCAAAGAGCATGGCAGCCCAGCCTCCTCTGGATCCCTCTGTTGCAGCACAGAGGGATCTAAGCTCACGTCTGTGGGGACACTGTCTGTAAGGGAGGCCTCTGCTGGGCTGCTGCAGTGTGGTACTGTGTCTGTGCTACTGAGTGAGTGTGTGGTGACGGGCACAGCGGGGTCTGGGGCAGAAACTGATGCTGAAGTGTATAGGATGCCTTCTCCTTCCTGGGGTTCCCCAGACTGCTGAGCCCCTGCCCCTCCACCTTGGGCACCTCCTTCCTGTGGGGCTCTGCCGCCTGCCTCTCCCCCTTTAGCATTACCATCTAACAGGTGCCTTTCCTGGCTACTACTGTCTTGAACCTTGGCCCTCTGCATCTCAGAGTCACTGTTCTCTAGGCTTCCAGTATCTGATGAGATGGTCCTCTCCTTTGAGCAGGTACCATCTGCCCATGGCTGGTCTTCTGGTCTCCTGGCGTCGTGGAAAGGGAACCTCAGGGATTCCTTCTGTGGCTGGCTGCCTGCCTGGAGGGCACCCAGCTCTGGCCTTGTTTCCTGTGGAAATGGGAAGATTCAGTCCTGGCCTTAGATAATCAAGCACTCTGAATGCTTTTCTAGTTGGTACAAGCCCTGTCCTCAGGATCAGATGGTTGCACCCACCACGAGGTACCACAGTGGGGTCCAGCAACTGCTCTAGGCAGAGCTTTGTGCTGAGGCAGGAGGACAAGAAGCACATACATCCCTCTTTTCATGGGGCCTTCCCTGCCAGCAATAAGCACTCAGGAGCTCATAGCATAAAAATCCAGACAGCCCCGAGAAACCCTGTCTCGAAAAGCCAAATAAATAAATAAAATCCAGGCTGTAGGTTGTGGGGTGGCTCGGTAGTAGATTGCTTGCCTAGTTACACAGGCTCTGAGTTCTAGCCCCACCCCCAGAGTCAACGAAGGATTTAAAGACTCTGCTTCCAGTTGACCCAATGGCACTTCATACACATCAGCTTATTACACTGTGTGTGTGTGTGTGTGTGTGTGTGTGTGTGTGTGTGTGTACACACATCATGACCTAGATGTAAGTCTGGGGAAGACCTACCTTCCAGCTGTGGTGGTGCACATCTGTAATACAGTACTTGGGAGGTAGAGGTATGAGAATCAGGAGTTTAAGGCTAATCTTGGCTACATGCCACCTGTCTAACAACCTTTCCCTCCAGAAAGTGCCACCATGATGAGAAAATTAAGGAGCTATGGCAGCAGTGACCTTCCACTCAAATGGCTCTTGTTCCATGTACACTGGTTTTGAAACTGGGTCTCCCTGTGCAGCCTCACTGGCTTGGAGCTTGCTACATAGACCAAGGTGGTGTGAACTCAAAACACATGCTTCTGCCTCCCAAGTGAGAATATCTTTTTTTTTTTTCAAGACAGGGTTTCTCTGTGTAGCCCTGGCTGTCCTGGAACTCACTTTGTAGACCAGGCTGGCCTTGAACTCACAGAGATCTGCCTGCCTCTGCTGGCATTAAAGGTGTGCACCACCACTGCCTGGCTAAATTGTTTTTAATATTACTGTTGTGTATATGATTTGTTTGATGTGTGGGAATGATATGTATATAATGTGTGATTCATTTATATGTGAATGGGATGTATACATATGGTGTGTATGATGTAATGCTGTATATGATATGTATATATAAATGTGTAGGGTGTATGTGTCTGATATGGGGGGATGTAGGAGAAAATGCAGGCATGACCTGGTTTCCAGCCTACTTGGCACACTGCACTTCTTTTTTTTTTTGCGTTTTTTAAATTTTTTTTTTTTTTTATGTATACAGCATGTATGACCAGAAGAGGGCACCAGATCTCGTTATAGATGGTTGTGAGCCACCATGTGGTTGTTGGGAATTGAACTCAGGACCTCTGGAAGAGCAGACGGTGCTCTTAACCTCTGAGCCATCTCTCCAGCCCGGCACACTGCACTTCTAAATAAGAAGCACAGCAGACCGTGCTCCTGAAGTCAGAACACTGAATTCTGAAGTAACCTGCGGACAAGTCTGCACTCTACATGTCTCCTGTAATGTGCTTCTTCAGCATAGAGACCCTGGTGGTGTGAACTGTCCAATCAGTGATAATGTGTTAACTAATCACAGTTGACAGGCTTCCACTATGTAAGTGGTTGCTCACGCAGATTGGTGGATGGTGCATGCCTTTAATCCCAGCACTCAGGAGGCAGAAGCAGGTGGATCTATGAGTTCCAGGCCAGCCTGGTCTACAGAGTGAGTTCTAGGACAGCCACGGCTGTATAGAGAAAACCCTGTCTTTTCGATCCCAACCCCCCAATTTCCCTCCCCCTCCCAAGATTAGTTCTCATGAAGCCCAACCTGATCTGAAAAGCTGGTACATAGCTCAGGACAGCCTTGAACTCCTGATCTGAAAAGCTGGTACATAGCTCAGGACAGCCTTGAACTCCTGATCTGAAAAGCTGGTATGGAGCTCAGGACAGCCTTGAACTCCTGATCCTCCTAGGAGCTGGTTTCAGGCAAGCACCATCACAGTTTACGCAGTGTTGGGGATGGATGACCCAGGGCTTTGTGCTTGCTAAGCAAGTGCTGTACCAAACATCCCCAGCCCCAGTAACCTATTTAAGTTAGTGTGCTGAGACAGAACCCAGGCTCCTGTCCTGGCTACTCAAGTGCTGTCCCACTGAGCCATTCCCCAGCCCTCACATTCACCGCTAGCTTACTCGGGTGCTCCCAGTTAGGGACTACCGCAAACGGGCTGCTGCCAAGGCCACCATGCACTCCCCTCCAGGGCATGTGTCATCAGCGACACGTCAACCCCAGGATTCAGGATGGCAGGGCAATCCTAAGACTCCTGAGGGCTGGAGGGATGGCCGAGCAGTCATGGGTGGATAGGATTCTCACAGAGGACCTGAGTTTGATTCCCAGCACCCAATTCTGGGGGCTCACAACTGCCTGCAACTCCAGCTCTGGATCCTCTGGAAGAGCAGCTAGTGCTTCTAACTGCTGAACCATCGCTCCAGACCCCACATTTGTTTTCTCTTTTTTCTTTTTTCTTTTTCTTTTTCTTTTTCTTTTTTTTTTTGGTTTTTCCGAGACAAGGTTTCTCTATATAACAGTCCTGGCTGTCATGGAATTCGTTCTATAGACCAGACTGGCCTCAAACTCACAAGAGATCTCTCGCCTCTGCCTCCTGAGTGCTAGGATTAAAGGCGTGCACCACCACTGCTTGGCTCCCCCACATTTTTTAAATGCTCCTGACTTGCACAGAAGCCCCCAAGAAGCAGAGGAGGCTCTCAGGAAAAATACTACCTTTCTGAATTTGACTGTTTCCATGCAAGCTGTGAGCCACGGTACAGAGTGGTCTCAGATGCGCTGCTTAGCATGCAGTACATACTGGGAACCTGGAGTATGCTGCGATGGCGGTGGGGGCAGAGGCAGAGAACCAGACGGTGTGGTATCAAGGAAGGCCAAAGTTAACAAGCAGGAGCAGCCGACTAAGGGAAGGGAGGCTCTTACCTGGCTTCCTGTGCAGCTCTCTGGAACCTCTTCCCACGCCTTGGCTTTTCTTGTTATTGTCTTCTTTGGTTTGGCAAACTGGGGGACAAACCTCCCGACTGAGTTCTGTAAAGGGACACAATAAAAAGCAGCAGCATGAAAGAGTGGGGTCTCAGGGAAAGCAGCCCCCACACATCCTTTTATTTTTTTTCCAGTACTCAAGATTGAACTTCCCTGCATACTAGGAAGTACTCTACCACTCGGTTACAGACCAGTCTTACTATTTCCTCCCTCCATCCCTCCCTCCCTCCCTTTCTTTTGAGACATGGTTTCTCTGTGTAACCCTGGCTGTCCTGGAACTCACTCTGTAGACCGGGCAGCCTGCCTCTGTTTCCTGAGTGCTGGAACTAAAGGTCTGTCTCCATGCTAAGTTCTCCCTTATTTTAAGTTCCACCTCCCTGACTTGGAATTTTGGTTTTGGGATGAGATTTCATATAACTTAGGCTGGCCTTGGTCTTGCTATATAGCGAGGTTGACCTTGAACTCCTGGTCCTCCTGTCCTCACCTCTGGAGTGCTAGTTACAGGCATGTCCCATCATACCTGGTTCATGCAGTCTTGGGGATAAAACCCAGTTCTTCATGTGCACTAGGGCAAGCATTCTACCAACTGAGCTACATCCCCAACTACTCCTCCTCTATCCCCACCCCCCTACCTTGTTTCTTGAGACAAGGTCTTACTCTAGCCCAGGCTAGTCTAGAATTTACTATGTAGTGCAGGCTGGCCTTGGACTCAAATTCACCTGCCTCTGTTTCCCAAGTTCTGATTAAAGGTGTGCACCACCATGCCTTGCTTTGATTCCCTTTCCTGGAGTCTCACACAGCAGCTGTCTTCTGTCCTTGCATGTCCCTGCACTCCTGTGCGCAGGGACAACTGCTGGCCATTAACAGGATAAAGACCAGGAGGCTCACCTGGGAAGGAGGCAGGGGGGCCAGCTCTTCTGGTGACCCTGGGAGGTCAGGGGCAGCTCTTGTGTCTTCCACAGGGCAGCTAGGTGGGGAGAAGCAAAACAGAAGGACTGGAAGTCCTTCCAGATGTCGCTTACATACCAAGACAAAGGGAGGTCAGGGGTGCAGCTCCAGCAGGGGAGCCTATGGGTCTGTCCCCAACACATGCTCACACACACACACACACAAATATATATAACACAACATACTCCTACACATTTTCTCAAAGGACAAAGGGAGATGAGAACTTAAATGAAAAGTAATTCTGAATCTTCCAGGGAGGGTCTGGAAATTCCTTTTCAGGGTTTAAAGGATACGTCAATTCCATTTCCCCAACACGGCGGAGGATAGAACCCAGGGCCTGGCACCTGCTAGGCCAGTTCTTTATCACTAGGTTCCCAGATTCATACCATCACCTGTTTTGAAAGGGTGAAATTTACAAGGAAGCATGATCAACATACAAAGTGCAGTATTGCTGAGCAATAAAACCAGAATCTGGGGAGACAGCTCAGTGGGTAGAAGCCCTTGCCACACAAGCAGGCTTATAAAAAAGCTAGAGGAGTGGTACAAGAACTGTAATCCCACACCCCTATGAGAAGGCAGGAGAACCCCTGAGAGCTTGTGAGCAGCTGGCCTGTCCATAACAGAGCAACAGACACCTTGTCTCCAACAAGTGGAAGTCAGCACTGACTCCACAGGTTGTCCCTGACCTGTGACATCCACACAGAGGATGTGCTGCAAGTCGGCCCCCATTCACACAGCAAAAAAGGAAGGAAGGAGAGAGGGAGGGAGGAAAAAGACAAAAGAAAATCCTAACCAGGCTGTGGTGGTGCACACCGTTAAACCCAGCACCCAGAAGGCAGAGACAGGCGGATCTCTGTGAGTTCAAAGCCAGTCTAGTCTACAGAGCGAGTTCCAGGCCAGCTAGGGCTGCTCAGTAAGACCATGTCTCAAAATAGTTTTTTTTTTTTTTTGTTTTTAGATAGTTTTTTTTTTTTTTGGTTTTTCGAGACAGGGTTTCTCTGTGTAGCTTTGCACCTTTCCTGGAACTCACTTGGCAGCCCAGGCTGGCCTCGAACTCACAGAGATCCGCCTGCCTCTGCCTCCCGAGTGCTGGGATTAAAGGCGTGCGCCACCACCGCCTGGCTCAAAATAGTTTTAAAAATCTCTTTTAGGTCCTAGGGGTAGCTCAGTAGAACAGACATGAAGAGGGCTGGGTTCCATCCCAGCACTGAAGAGTAAATTACAAGTTTTACACGAAGGTCATTTGTGTGGCTTCTGGAGCACCAGCAAGATTTTTCTCCACATTTTGTTGTTTTACATTTTTTTCCCGTGTCTTTTTCTGTATATGTGCCATTTCTTTTTTATAAGAGAGTTTTATTTAATGTATGTGAGTGCTCTATCTGCATATGCAACATTATGCCAGAAGAGGGCACCAGATCCCACTACAGATGGTTGTGAGGCACCATGTGGTTGCTGAGAATTGAACTCAGAACCTCTGGAAGAGCAGTCTTAACCACTGAGCCATCTCTCCAGCTTCATAGGTGCTATTTCTTAGTGAACATTTAAAAAAATAGCTCAAGATGGGTAGAATCCCTACCCCACCCCACCCCGGTCTGTCCGGGAGGCCTCACAGCCATGCATCCCTACTGGCCTAGAAGTGAGCAGAGAATTAAATCTCTATGGCTTTCTGAGAGGAAGGATTGGGTGATGTGTGGCTCACACAACAAGTCTGCAGAGTTAGCTAGACTGCTGTGACCTGAAACCAGACAGACAGACATACAGAACAACTGTATTCAGTAACCGTGGTCACCTAGCCCACATGTCTTCCCAAAAGGCTTTGCTCCCAGTTATTTTGCGTCTCCTGATTCCACTGTTCTCCTTCCTTCCTTCCTTTTGGAGAGAGTCTCACTATGTAACCCAGCTGGCCTCAAACTAACAGAAATCTACCTGCCCCTGCTTCCCATGTGCTGGGATTAAAGGCATGTGTCACCATGATTGGCCTGTTTTTCTTTTCTTTTTTTTTCTTTTTCTTTTTTCTTTTTCTTATTTTCTTTTCTTTTTTTTTTTTTTTTTTTGTGGTTTTTTAAGACCAAAGTTTCTCTGTGTTGTTTTGGTGCCTGTCCTGGATCTCGCTCTGTAGACCTGGCTGGCTTCGAACTCACAGAGATCCACCTGGTTCTGCCTCCTGAGTGCTGGGATTAAAGGCGTGTGCCACCACTGCCCAGTTTTTCTTATACATGTGTGTACATGTACATGCATGCACCCAGAGGACAACCTCAGGTGTCATCCTCAAGGTACTTTGAGACAGTCACTCACTGGCCTGGAACTCACCCATTAGGCTACAGTGACTGGACAGTGAGCCCCAGGGATCTGCCTGTCCTATCTCCGCAGCCTAGGATCACAGGAGCACACCACAATGCTGAGGTTTTTTGACATGATTCCAGAGATGGAGTCAGGTCTTTGTGCTTGTGAGAAAGGTGTTTTTCTACCTGAGCTGTCTTCCCAGCATCAACCTGTCATGTGGCTGAGATTGAGACTTGATCGGTGTTAACTGTGACCTTCCTGGGCCAGGGAGGGCTGCAGTAGTGGCGGGTCACCCTGGTCCACTCCCCTGAGCTTGCTGTGAATTACTGAAGCAGAAGCCTGCTGTAAAGTTCTGAGCCACCTACCTGGAAGCTGCGGGTCCTGGTTCCTCCTCACCTGGCTCTCCAGATGCTGCAGGTTCTGAGCTGTCTTCTGACTCTCCGGAGTGGTGTGACTGCATCAGCATGGAGCTCTGGGGGCTCCCAGGAGCATCTTTCAGCCGTGGGTTCTTAGAAGGCTTTGAGAGATGGAGGCCGTCCCCTGGTTAGAGAGGGAAGTGAGGGGCAGGGCTGCGGATCAGACATGGCACCATTGTCAGCTTAGGAGGGCCACAGGTAGACTATAGGTGAATGGGTTAGTGTTGAGGGTAGGAAGGCCAGTTGTGGAGCTAACCTGATGATGGGGATGGGAGAGAGCCCCATTCAAGATCCAAGGACCCATTCCCTCATGTGGTTGTACAATTAGAGTTTTTTCTTTTCTGGTGAGACAGGATCTGGCCATGAACTGCCAAAATGTAGGAATGATGGGTGGCTTGCATTTTGGAAGTTGATTCAAGGGCTTTGTGTGTCCATGTGCAAGTGTACCCGTTTGTGCATGTGTGTGGAGGCCAGGGCGAACATACAGTGTGATTGCCCAGGAGTCACTCAAGCTTACTGTTTAAGACAGGGACTTGCACTGGGACCTGGAACTCACAAGTAGGCCAGGCTGGCCCAGGGACATCCTGTCTCCGCCTTCCCAGTGCTGAATTACAGGTGGGCCACCTTACAGGTGCTCTGCATCTGAGCCGTCACCTCAGCTTTAATCTGTAATTGGCCATGACTAGCTAGAATCCTTTATTTACATTACTTTTAAACTTTATTCTGTATATGCAGGCATTTCATCTGCATGTATGTCTGTGGACCATGTCCATGTTCGGAACCTGCAGGGGCCAGAGAGGGCATCAGACCCTCTGGGACTGCAATTACAGACATTTATGAGCCCCACGTGGAAATGGGAAACAAACCCACATTCTCTGGAAGAGCAGAACATCCTCTAGCTCCTGCGATTAGATCTTGAAGCAGTTTGGCTCCAAACCACATGGGACAAGTGGGACCAGGCCATCTCTCCCCTGGGAGAAGTGTGGCAGGTCTCGGTTCAAATGGTAGAACCATGTCTGAGATCCCCATGAGCCTCCCCTCCTTACCCATGGCTTTCTTTTTCAAAGGACAGTGACAGTGCTTCTGCCGGCCTCTGGGAGCACCGTTATCTCCTGTCTCCTGTAACTGAGTGACATGCGACAGAGCTTGTCCTTCTGTCTTCCTGTTTTGACTAGAGGAATGTACAGGACAGCACTGGTGTTCAAATCTAAAGTGATAACTAAGTAAGCACACGTAGAAGCCAGCTGTGGCAGTACATGCCTTTAGTTCCAGCACCTACGAGGCTAAGGTAGAAGGATTGAGAGTTTGAGACCAGCCTGGATTACATGAGACCCTGTTTCAAAAAAAAAAAAAGCTTCCAGAACATACCCTCATCAGGCATAGACAATGAAACCTGAAGTACACAGGAGGCCCTAGACACCTGCAGGATATATCCTGGAAAAAGTGGGGCCACAGGCACAGGAGGCCTCTTGGTCCCTTGGTTCTTGGCATGCCTGTCTGTCACTCAGGGTAAAAGAGGCTGTCCTTTACTTGCCCTTGGTAGCCTAAAACCACTTAAAATTTTCTTTCTTCCCTTTAAGGAGAGACCCTCCTGCCTTACCCTTACAAAGTAGCTATGATTACAGGCATATCCCACCACACCCAGCATTACACGTGTGTATGTGTGACATAAAGAAGTCCTCTTGGCCAGTGCTGGAGAATGAACCCAGCACATCCAGACTAGGTTATCCCCTGGCCCCGTGCTGGAGGTTGAATGCAGGCCCTCACACGGGCTAGGTAGGCAAGTGGCCTACCACAGAGCTACATCTCTAACCCAGTTTTAGATTTTGAAATAGGGTCTTACAAACTCTGCAGTCCAGGCCAGACTTAACTCTTTGTTCTTTTGCCTTAGCCTTCCAACTGAGACACTGCATGCCTGTGTCTCCAGGCCTGGCTTGAAGGACTTACTTACATAGAAGCCAATCATGGCTGGCCTCTCAGACCTAGCCACACTCTAAGCCTGCTTTCAATAACCACAGCAAGTGCACATTCTAGTGAGTTATATGTGCACATTCCTCAGACCTGGTGAGCTACAAGGAGACTTCAAGGCTAATCTTCCTCATTTCCTCAGACAAGGTCTGGTGGTGTATCCCAGGCTGGCCTTGAACTGGTACTCTCTGCTTCAGTTTTCCTAATTTGGGGTAACAGGAAGACCATCACACCTGACCGTGCCATTTTCCAGGCAAGAAAGCTGTGGCCAAGCAACCAAGAACGAGACCTGATCCCACTCCAGAGCCTGCACATTCAAGAGTCTGTTGTGGAATATTACTTTAACTGTGAGAGGTGTGTTACTTTTATTTATGCTACATTTGTTTATTATGTAAAGATACGTTGCTGTTTCACCTTGCCTGCCTAAGGCACCTGACTGGACTAATAAAAATCTGAATGGTCAATATCTAGGCATTAGAGGGATAGGCGGGACTGGCTAGCAGAGAGAATAAGTAGAAAGAGAAATCTAGTCTGGAGGAACGAGAGAGAAGAGAGAACGAGGGATAAAGAGAGGGAGACACCTGGGGCCAGAAGCGAGGCAGCTGCCAGCCAGACGTGAGGAAACAGGAAAGTAAGACATACAGAATGAAAGGCAAAAAGGCCTGAGGCAAAACATAGATAAACAGATTAAAACAAGAGCTAAGATAAGGCCCAATATTTACAACTAATAACAAGTTTCCTGTCATGATTTGGGAGCTGGTTGGTGGCCCACAAGAAAGCCTGCTACAAGAGTCCTTTGTACATTTATAGAGCGCCTACTGCATACTGGGCTCCTTCCCAGACAAGTAGAACAAAACAGAAAAACTGAACCTGAACATTGTCTTTCTGGAATTCCGTCAGACTCTTGCCAGGCTCAGCTCAGGTATTAATTTTTTTTTTTTAATTAAAGTCTAGAGATCTGGAAAATGACTCAGCCAGCAAAGCGCTTGCAGTACAAGCATGAGACCCCAAGTTCAGATCCACTATATGCATGGAAGAGCCAGGAGCCAGGTGGCATCGTCTGTGTCCCAGCTCTGGAGGGCGGGAGAAAGGCAAATCCCTGGAGCTTGTTGGCCCAGTTGGTGAGTTCCAGGCCAGTGAGAGACCGACTCAAAAACCAGAGTGGAGAGTGAGTGAGGAAGACACCTGACACTGACCTCTGGCCTCCACATACATAGGCACACACAAATGCACACACACTGTTCCTACACGCACACACATGAACACATACACATATAGCAGGGCGAGGATGGAACTGAGGACCTTAGGTATGTCAGGCAAGCATTCTACACTAAGCCATGCCCCAGCTCTCCAGTCCTTCCTTCCTTCTGCTCTGTTGTGTGCATTTGCCCAGCAGTGTCCTAAGACCCTGCAGGGGGCGGTACTATGGGGTGTGCTCCATCCTCTGCTCACACCGCTGCCCAGACCCTCCTCTCAAGGTGCCTGCTCCAGCTAGCACTGTGGAGCTAGCAATTCCTAAGGTTGTTTTCTTATGTTCCCACCTCTCTCTCTGCCACAAAAGGCAAAAATAAATAGTTTTGATTGGTTGGTTGCCTGAGTTTGATCCCAAACAGCAGCTTGCTTGGCTGACTCAGTGGACATTTGTATCAAAATAAAAGACTTTCACTTGTAACAGTATGAAAGTACTTGCTATGGTCAGTCCCCACAGGACTGATTCAAACCTAGAGATGCAGGAAGTAAAGGACCCGTTTTCACCACTGGCCAGAGCCTTCTCCCTTCTCTACTGCATCTGTGGACACACAGAGAAAGGCCCGTAGGGCTGTGCGGCCTGAGGCCACGAGAGGTAACCCGCCATGGTGAGCCAACTATGCTCAGTTTTCTCCTCAAAGGTCAGAGCAATCCTTGTGCCTCCAAGTGGTCTGTGCACTCTGCACGAAACAGGTATGAGCTGTTGGTCATTTTCTTTGAGGGAAAAATGTACACCATTTTAAATTCATCCCTCCTTGCCAGGTGTGGTGACACACACCTTTAATCCTAGCACTCTGAGGGGGCAGAGGCAGCCAAGGCCAGCCTAGTCTACCTATCAAGTACCAGCAAACTACACAGTAAGACCTTGTCTCAGAAATAAATAAAAGTTCATCCTCCCCAAGGAAAGAAAATGCTACTGCATTTCAGACACCTTAGTAACAGGACACCTGCAATACCTCATGGAATTCTGGGTGTTTTAAAGCTACTGTGGCCACACAAGCCTATAATCCTAGCATTGGGAATCTAAGCAGGAATACAAATTCTCATCTAGACTGGACTACATAAAAATAAAAAATGCAGACAAACCAAGTGAAGTGGTTAGAATAAAAATGGCCCCCATAGTCCCATAGGAAGTGGCACTATTAGGAGGTGTGGCCTTGTTAGATAAGTGTATCACGGGGAGCAGGCTTTGAGGTTTCAGAAGCTCAAGCCAGGCCTAGTGGCTCTCTTTTCCTGCAGCCTGTGGATCCAGATGTAGAACTCTCAGCTACCTCTCCAGCACCATGTCTGCCTGCATGTCACCATGCTTCCCACCAACAGTATCAGACTAAACCTCTGTAACCTAGCTACGATTAAGTGTTTTCCTTTATAAGAGTTGCTGTGGTCATGATGTCTCTTCACAGCAATAGAAACCCTAAGTGTTATTATTCCTAGCCACTTCTGGAGTCACATGACTGCACATGCACTGTCAGCAGTCAAACAAATGCTTAGTCACTCCAGGGCCCTGTGCACACCGTGGTCACATAATCTGTGTGGGTAGCTGTGTAAGCCCATATATGCATGCGAGAGGTGACCTATAAAAGCAGGCTCTATAATTAATGAATATCATAAATGTAGTTATTGAATGAATACTGCAAATACAGTCAATGAATACCACAAATGTAATTAATATCACGAGTGTAATTAATGAATATCATGTGTAATTAATACCTTGAATGTAATTCATGCCACTGAATTGTGAACTTAAAAATGGTTACAATTGAAAAAAAAATCAAAAAACAAAAAATAAATATTTACTACAGAGGAAAAAACAAAAAAAAGCAGGCTCTACCCACTCCCTGCTCTCTCCCTCTCGCCAGAGGTAGAGCATACCCTCCTCCAACACCTTTCCTTTCAGCACGCCCATCCACCTCCACCCTTTCCCTTCCCTAATAAAAACTTTTATAGTGGGTTCTGTTGTAACTCATGTTTTCTCGTGCCCGGTAAATAACGCCAATAAATAAATATCACTAAGACACCCGCCAGCCCATAAAAAGCATTGGTGGGGGTAGAGCACTTTGGCTCCTTTCCAGAGGGCCTGAGCTGGGCTCCTAGCACCCAGGAGATTCATTACCTTCTTTTGGCATGTGCATGCTTTAACATTTTGTTTTGTTTTTTTTAATTGGCCATTTTTAATTTTCCTTTTTTGGGGGGAGGGTGGGCAACAGTGACACGGTCTCATATAACTAAGCTGTATCCTGTGTAGCCTAGGATGATCCTCCTGCCTCCACCTCCCTAATGCTGGGACTATAGCTTATGTGGTCATGCAGATAGAACACAGAGCTTCATGTGTTAGGCCACCGTTCTACCAACCAAGCTGAGTTTATTATTTCCTTTTTGTTGTTTTTGTTTGTTTTCTCCAAGAAAAGGTTTCTTTGTGTAGCCCTGGCTATCCTGGAACTTGCTCTATATACCAGGCTGACCTCCAACTCAGAGATCCGCTTGCCTCTGCCTCCCATGTGCTGGGATTAAAGGCAAGCGCCACCACCGCCTGGCTTTTATTTTCAAATGAAGAAAAAGGTTGTTTCTTATTTGATACCAGCCCTTACTTAGACACACCAGACAAGTACTCCAGCACTCAGCTACACTCCCAGGTTCTCAAGTGGAGAAAGTTTACATTGTCTGTCAACAAGCAGAGCCCACTGTGATACTGAGAACTCAAAACAGAATCGATTAAGTCGACACGTAGTGTGTGGTGGTTGTATCAGTAAAAACACAGGGCCTAGGGAGATGACGGTCATGAAGACATGAGTTTAGATCCCAGTACCCATGTAAAAGCCAAGCTAACTGCGTATCTGTCTATAACTGCGGTACTCAGAGGTGGAGTGAGGGATGAAAACAGCCTTACTGAATTGATGAGAGGAAACTCCTGATGCTGACATCTGGCCTCGACATACATACACACCTGCAAATATCCACTAAGACATGCACATATCAGAGAGAGAGAAAAACCCAGTATTTGAGTGTGCAGACAGTTTTCTTTGGCTATAGGTTCCTTATCTACAGGCTTACACTATGGGTGGAGAAAAACTGCACCTATATTAACCATGTAAAGATATTTCCTGGCCATCTTAAACAACACAATATAGTGATTTACATATCATTTACATTCTGCTCAGTATTCTCAGTCATCTAGGGGTTGAGTCCCCTGGTAGATGCTATGCAAACACTCCAGTGTTCTGTATAAGGCACGTGGGCATTGTGGACTCTGGTAGGAGTGGAGTCCTGAAGGAACCCAGCTACACAGAGAAGACTATGAAAGTAGTTGTATAATGAGGTTGATTTCCTGTTATTAATAGTTTGATCACTGTTCTTTGATTCTGTTAGATATTAACGCTAGAAGCTGGGGAAGAAAGTATAGGATTCCTCAAACCATTTCTGAGATTCATCAGTAAGCCTCTAATTATTTCAAAATGAAAAGTTTGGTTTTTTCTTTTCTTCTTTTTTAAAGTTCTTTGAAACAGGTTTCTCTGTGTAACAACCCTGGCTGGTCTTGAACTCACAGATCCTCTTGCCTCTGCCTCCTGAGTGCTAGGACTAAGGGTGTGGGCTACCACCTGGCTCCCATTTGTTTTTTTCAACTGTGATCCAGACTGGCCTCAGATTGCTTCAGACTCCCGAGTGCTGGCATTACAGGATAAGCCACCATAACTGGTATAACAACTTCTGAAGTCCGAAAGGACAGGGCTCCTGACCATGCTGCTGCTGAGCCATGCCCCAGTACCCCACACAAGTCTGTCAGAAGCAGTGTTGCACACCTGTTCCCACGGCAGCTCTGGGGTGTCCTGGGGACTCTAAATTTGGAGCAGCAGCCCTGGCTGTCACCTGCTAAATGACAGCAGCATCTTCCCTCACCTTTCCCCCCAGCATGAAAATAAAAATGTCAACAATCACTGCTGACTACCCTAAGGAGTTGGCCAGATGCCCTCCCAGCCAAGCAAGAGCCAAGGTTCTAAAGGTGGAATGCTTGACTAGCATGTCCCAGGCCTGGGTTTATACTCAGAACAGCAAAAAGAAAAATGCCTTTGTTTTGTTTTTTCAAGACAGGGTTTCTCTGTGTAGCCTTTGGAGGTCCTGGAGACCAAGGCTGGCCTTGATCTCAGAGACCTACCTACCTCTGCCTCCTGAGTGCTGGGATTAAAGGTGTGTGACACCACTGGTTAGGTGACAGAACTGTTTTGAGGATTAGGAGGTATGGCCTTGTTGGAGGTTTCAAAAGCCCACAGTAGGCCCAGGTCTCAGTCTTTCTCTCTACTCCCCGTTCCTGTACCTCCCTTGGGTCTGCTGCATGGGGAAGATGTAAGCTCTCAGCTACAGCCCCCAATTAATGCTTTATAAATGCTTTGGTCATGGTGTCTCCTCACAGGAACGGAACAGTAACTACGACAGGTTCTGTCCACTTGTTTTAGAGACAGGGTCTCTCACTCACCTGGAACTTGCCAAGTAGGCTATGCTGGCTGGCCCACAAACTCCAGGAACCGACCATCTCTGCTCCTCCACTCCAATACTGGGATAAAAATGTGTCGCCACACCCAGCTTTTACATGGGTTGTGGGAACTGAGCTCATCTTTTCATGGTTACAAGGCAAGCACTTTATCACCTGAACTATCCCTCAATGCCTGAAAAGTGGATTTAATTTATTTATTGGCTTAAAATATACACTCGGGAGGCAGGGCCAGGCAGATCTCTGTGAGTTCGAGGCCAGTCTGGGCTACAGAGCGAGATCTAGGACAGGCACCAAAACTATACAGAGAAACCCTGTCTTGAAAAAAAATTCAATATTTTAATAATAGAAAAAGTTAGTATTTTCTATTCTGTCATATTTGTAATAACATTAATCATGACAAATTCATTTACTTTTTTAAAAAAAGTATGCAACCAACTATTAACTATAATGGAATTCACTAGCAAGGGTAATATCCTCTCAAAATCTCCATGTCCCAGCCTCACTGGCTTCAAGGTCTCACTGGAACTTTGCTAAACCAGTGTGGGGAATGGTGGCCTCTCACAGGAGGGAAGGGAGACAGATCCTGAGCTCCTTAAAACTGAGAATCCAGGGAGAGGAACCAGGAGAGAGGTGTAGAAGAGCTGGGACTTAGTGGAGGAGGAGCTAGCAATGGGAAAACCGCAAGGCTAGGCAGTATTTTCCAGTGCAACCAAGAAACGGTAGACTTAAGCTTTTAGTTTGAAGGGAAAAAAACTCATCTTTCTCTCATAACCGTGTACAATGTTTCCAAACAAAATACTCACGTGTGCAAAACAAAAAAACAAAAAACTTCACCTACAGATATACACAAATGATAAATAGTTTAGCACAGCAGGAGCCAGAAAGGTCCCCTTCCTCTCATGAAGGCACAGATGGTGGCCTCCAGCAGTGGGAGCCACACTGTCAGCAGGCGGGTCCCTTGGCAGCGGTGGGATTTATTATTATTATTTAGATAGGGCAAGGTCAACAGGTCATGAGATGGCTACCCTTGGCAACACTGTGTTACAGTTGCCATTGAGCAGGGAACTACAGTTGGCACCCAAGGACACACCCAGGGTCAGTCAGAAGACCACGGGGTGCCTTTATCTGGCTTCTACACTAGGGGTAAATCATAGCGGCAGAGCATTTGTCCCACAGCGTGAGGCCCTGGGTTCATCCCCAGCACTGCAATACATAAATCAAGGCAGGTGCATTTACTATCACTCATTTACATAATTGGGAACTGAGGCACAGACTAATTTATCCACAATTAAGTGAACAGAGCTCAACCAACCAGATTTTGAAGAATCTAGATTAGAAGTCACTCACCAGCCGGTGTGGCCTAAGCCCTGTGTGGGAGTCACCGCCGAGGTGGTTATACTTCCGTCCCGAAACCTGAAGTGGGAGGGACCTCTTGGTCCCTAGCCTGAGAACCAGGGATGGGATACTAGAACACTGTCACCTTTACTCTAAATCTTCTGTAATTTCTACTACTCTTACTAGCCTATGCTAAAATGTCACTATCTTTTAAGGAGCTTAAGGCTGTCATGTTAGCATTCTGGTGAAAAGCAACAATTAAGTGCAAGAGCTGGGTGTGGTAGCTAAGGTAGGAGTCACCTGAGCCCAGAGGAGTTCAGGGCCAGACTCAGCCAGGTAGTGTGGGGTGGAGTACAGGTGTACAGGTGTATAGGCCAGAACACAAAGCCATGTGTCCTTCTTCAAGAGCCTTCTACCTTGGTGTGTGTATGGATTCACCTGCATGTGTATGCCAATGCTCTTACCTGAGTGTGAGCATGTGGAGGTCAGAGGTCAATATTAGGTGTCTTCCTTTATCTATATCTTCTAAAATGTTTAAATTTCACTTGTTGGGTATTTTGCCTGCATCACATTGCCCTCAGAGGCCAGTAGTGGGTGTGGAACTGGAGTTACATACAATTGGTTGTGAGCTTCCATGTGGGTTCTGGGATTTGAACTTGGGTCCTCTGGAAGAACAGCCAGTGATCTTAACTCCTGAGCCATCTCTCCAGCCCTAGAACTTACTTTTTCCAGATAAGATCCCTCACTGAACCTGGAGCTCCCCGTTGTGTCTAGACTAGCTGTCTCCGCTCCTCCTCTCTAGTGCTGGGGTTACAGACATGCACTGTCACACCCAGCTTATATGTGAGTGTTAGGACTCCACTCAGGTCCTCTTGCACACAGCAAGCTCTTTAGTCACTGAGCCATTTCTTCAGTCCCCACCTTGTTTTATGAGGGTCTCTCACTGACTGGTTGGCCAGCAAGTCACTGGGATTACAAGCATGGGCCACCATGCCTGGCCCTTTAAAAAATGAGTCTGGAGATCCGGCCCAGGTCCTTATTCTTGTTTGTCAAGCGTCTTACTAAGCCACCTTTGCAGCCCCACAGTGAGATCCTGTCTATTCATAAAACATCAAAACACCTGTGCTTGGTCCATGGGCCTATCACCTCAGCACTTGGAAAGCTGAGGCGGGAAGATAACAAGTTCAAAGCCAGCCTGGGCTACATGATGTATTAGGATTTCTATTACTATGATAAAAACATTATGACCAAAAGCAAAGTCGAGGAAGAAAGGGTTTACTTCACTTACACTTTTACATCATAGTCCATCATCAAAGGGAGTCAGGGCAGGAACGTGGAGGCAGGAACCGATGCACTGGCTATGGAGGAGTGCTGCCTACTGGCTTGCTTATATCACTCAGGACCCCAGTGAGCTGGGCCTACCCACATACATCGTTAATCAAGAAAATGCGCCGAGTGGTGGTGGCGCACGCCTTTAATCCCAGCACTGGGGAGGCAGAGCCAGGCGGATCTTTGTGAGTTCGAGGCCAGCCTGGTCTACAAAGCGAGTTCCAGGAAAGGCGCAAAGCTACACAGAAAAACCCTGTCTCGAAAAACCAAAAAAACAAATAAAAAAAAAAAAAAAAAGAAAGAAAGAAAAAGAAAATGTACTACAGACTTACCTACAAGCAAATCTTTTGGAAGCCTTTTCTCAATTGAGAATCCCTTTCCCCAAATGACTCTAGCTTGTGTTGAATTGACAGAAAATGGTCAGCACACATGGCAAGAATCCCCTCCCCATCTCAAAAACACACATCAAAAACAAAAATAAAAAAGTCAACTTGGGACGGAGTTTTATGGTAGAGTATTTCTCATGCAGGAGACCCTGTGTTCTATGCCCAGTGCCTCAAGTAAGTGAATATTAAAAAGCCAATTTGAAGTCAGACAGTGGTGGTGCTCTGGACAGTGAAGGCAGAGGTGGAGGCAGAGGCAGGAGGATCTCTGTGAATCTGAGGCCAACCTAGTCTATAGAGTGAGTTCCAGGACAGCCAGGGCTACACAAAGAAACCCTGTGTTGAAAAAGCAAAACAAATAATAATAAATAAAAAGCCAATTTTAATAAACCAAATACCTGAGTTCCGCTGCTTCTTCTTCTTCTTATTCATAATATCTTTTCCTGAGAAATCCGAAAACAACAAACCAACCCTCCAGCTGTTGCCGGCACCGTCCGACCCATGTGTACCCAATGGTTTCCCTCCTTCTGCTGGGCCCATCGGGCAGCCTAATGGGGGAGTCAGCTAGACTCCAGGGGACACTGGGTGGGACGCCAGATCATAGCCATCTTGGATCATGGCCTGGTAGGAATTCCCACCCTTCCCCTGGGTGAAGGAACTGTCTTTTGTCCTCCTCAGGATCGCTACTCTAGTCTCTGGGGTGGAGACAACTAGGCTTCACCCCACCCCCAAGCGCCCGAAGCTCACTATGTATCTGAGATGTGGGGTATTTGGAAGCTTTTGAGAGGCCACTGGAGACCCACCAGAGTAACGGAAGGCTTTAGCAGGGCCACCCGGGGCAGGAGTCGCTTCCGGCCAATGTCTTGGGGCTGTGGGACCCAGGCAAGCCAGAACCGACCTGGGCCACAGCAGAGATGGAAGTCGCTCTGTCTTTAGTAGGGACGAGGTCAGCTTGGATCCGATGGGGAATAAATCGCCTAAATTACCTGCGTGATAGTTTAAGAAAATGACCGCATCAGCAGCCACGGGACCGCGTGCGTGGCCGACTGGTGCTGGGGGACGTGAAGCCCTGAGTCTCGGCACCGTGGACCCAGCGCTCACGGCGACCCCACAGTGACCGACGCAGTAACACCCCCGCACCCCCACAAAGCCAGACAGAACAATGTACTGCAGCGGTGAGGAGCCACAGCCCTCTGGCCGTCACGCCGCCGCGCCCTCACACCTGCAGCCCTTCACTTCTTTCCCGCCCGCGAGGCCCCGCCCCACGCACGCGCAGCTCCCGCACCGCGCCTTACGCACGCTCCGCCTTCTCTCCGCGCCGCCTCATGTTAAACGCATGCGCGTTCGCGCACTGGCTGCCGGGAATTGTAGTTTAGTTACAGAGATTCCCGCGAACCCCGTAGCCGCGTTCCCGAAGGCCAAGGCGGAAGCAAGGTGGCTAAAACTCGAGAATCTCGGGGGCCGGGCACGGAGGAGGCACTCGGGGCTCAGGAGCACAGCGAGCTCAGAGACCCGGCTTGAGGGAAGAGGCAGGGCAAGGCCAAGGTGCCGGGGCTGGTAGTCTGGGCTTCGACCCTGGAAGATGCACAAGAGGAATGGACCCCCGGCACCTCCGGGCCGAGGCGCTGTCACCGCCCGCCAGGTGAGTGTGCGCCCTTCTGCCCACCTAGGGGTCTCTTTCCACCCTTCCTCAGGGTCTCTCCCCACCCTTCTTCACATTAGCGGGGAGTGCCCCACCCCCAGAAAAGACTGATCCTCGCCACCAGGTGAACCCAAGTCCCCGCCCCCTGGCTGTAAGGCCTACTGGCCTGACCCATCCAGCTTCTGGCTCCCCACCCTGGTTAAGGGGGAACACCTGTTGCTGCAGCAGTTCCAGCCCGGAAGAGGCAGCAATCAGACCAGCTTTTCAAGCCTTTGAATCAACTGAGCCAGGCCACACTCTTTACTCCCATTTGTATAGATGAGGACACTGAGGCTCAGGTAGACGAGACAGCTAGCTAACCAAGGTCATAAGAATGAACAGCCTGGCCAGACACAAATGTCAGTACAGGGGTGTATGGAAAACCTACAGAACTGTGTGGCCCAGCGCCATACTCCCAGATCCAAAGCCTGTGGAAATTTGATTTGTCCCAGCTTTGAACCAGGGAGCCCAGGGCCTAGGTCAGTGTTCAAGTCTGAGTCTGTCTGACCTGGGTTCCATCCTGGCCTTGGTACGTTTGACAGATGTATTTGTAGCTCTGAGCCTCAGTTTTCCCACCTGTGGAATGGAGGCCTGGAAGAGTCCCTAAATGGCA
>CABHPH010133070.1:0-15556 GCA_902168325.1 Peromyscus nudipes | reverse complement strand
GGCCTCGAACTCACAGAGATCGAGGCCAGCCTGGGCTACCAAGTGAGCTCCAGGAAAGGCGCAAAGCTACACAGAGAAACCCTGTCTCGGAAAAAAAAAAAAAAAAAAAAAAGAAAAAAGTCAGAGAAATTCAAAGAGCCTTAGATGGATTTCAAGAGGCCTAGTTAATAGTTGTGGTTAGTAGTTTAGAGGCAGTCGGTTCCACAGGCTTTAATAATCCTTCAACACTTCATCATCATTTATTTGGATTTTATTTTTGTGACAAGGTCTCATGCAACCAGACCAGCCTTGGACTTGTTCTGTATCCAAGGACAACCTTGAACTCCTGATCCTCCTGCCTTCTCCAAGTGCTGGGATTACAGGCATGTGCCACCATACCACCACTACTGTCTCTTCTGAATGTTATTAAAAGGCATAGACCCTTAGGGGTGATATACATCTTCCTCCTACCCAAGGAAGGTAGTCTCAGGACAGCATCTTGGGCCAGTGGATCATTCATTTTACCTTCACTCAGTCTTCACTGAAGCAAGAGATGAGCCACCCTATGTGTGAAACTATGTTTCTTTTTAGAAGAGTTTCATAGTCTGTCAACCAAACCTTCTGTCTTACAAGCATCTTGCAGGTGTTCAGTGATCACTGCTATTTTATGTAGTAATCATCCAGATTCAAGGAGACCAGGGGGGTATGTGTGACTGAAATCCCAGGGTGCACAGACTCCTTAGCAAGTGTCTCTTGACTATGTCTTTCCAAGCCTTCTTAAAAGTGCCCAAGCCATACTGTGCAGGCCCATATTATTTTCCCTCAGTCTTAGGAAACAAAATATTAAATAGCACTATAGGTATAAATGCAGAAATGTACCTGATTAATTAAAAATGCCCATCAAAGCTGGAGAGATAAGCCACTTAGCAGCTAAGAGTTTGTATTATTGTGGAGGACTTTTAAGTGGCCTTGTTGGAGGAGATGTGCCACTGGGCATAGGCTTTGAGGTTTCAAAAGCCCATGCCAGGTCCAGTTTCTTGTTCTGTGTGTCCAACTTATTGGTAAGACATAAGCTCTGAGCTGCTGCTCTGGAGCCATGCCTGCCTTCCTGCCTGCTGCCATGCTCCCCACTATGATGGTCATGGACTTACTTTTTGAAACTGTAAGCAAGCCCCCAGTGAAATGTTTTCATTTAAAAGTAGCTTTCATCATGGAGTCTCCTCACAGCAACAGAACAGTGACTAAGACACTATCTACCTCCTCAACACTGGTACTGCTCTTTCCAGAAAAGGAGGCATCAGCCAGAGTGAGCAGAGTAGAGGGAGACAGGAAAATTCTCACCTGCTAGGCTCTTATACCTCCCAGTTTACTGTGTGTGTGAGACCTTTAATGAAACTCCTAATCTAGCAGGCTTGAGTGATATCTAAGGTTTTGCAGTTCTAATGAGCTCCTCAGGAGGGCAGAAGGAGTTGGCCCAAGACCATGCTTGGAGTAACAAAGATGTAGGGACACGTTTTGGAGTCCACTGGAAAGTCATTCAGAGAGGGCAGCTTATATTTCAGAACCAAAGTGTTACCTGTGACTCCAACTCTTTGTATCCCTGGCCTGCCATGCTGCGTGGCATTTTCATCAGCTTGGTGAAAGTCACCTAAGAAGGGTCACACACTGTTGAATGGATATTCCTGGTTAACAAGACCTCTCTTTCAGCAGATGATCTGTGACCTGAAGCTCCTGATACAACACACCCTTACCTCTGACTGCTGGGGAACCTCATGCTGGAAGGTCAGGTCAGAATAACTTTCAGTGCAACCTCAGGCTCGGATTCCACAGCTAGCACATGTGAACTCTGGATGCTCACTATTTCAACCTTCACTTTGATATGAGTACTGTTACTTCCTTGATAGTCATTTCCTGGGCAGCTACAGAGCCCTGCCAATTTTCAAGGAGCCAAAGTCCCAGTTCCATAGACTCTGGATTCAAAGAATCCATATCACTCAAGTCCTTCACTTTCTCAAAGACCATGCACTGGGCACAGCATTTAGAATGAGTGGGTTAGCATCAACATGCAACAGCCTCAGAACAGATTACCTTACAGTCCCTCCTCACCTATCCAGCAGTCTAACTCATTTAAGTTCTCAGTTTAGATGATGGCTGATATATCCTGTAACCAGTTCTAGATATTTGTGTTTCAGAATCTATCTATTGGTGATTGTTCTCATGGGTAACTTCGGTGTTTCACAAATTACATGCATATTCTCTTTGATAACTATCAGTTTCTACTTAATATGGTTTCTGAATAGCACCACTGCCTAATGCCTTTCCTTTGCCAAAATAGGCCTTGATAGGAGGGTAGCTAGAATTTGGTGTAGAATGTCCCATGGAGACTGGCCAGCCCAGGGATCCTGAGGGAGACACGCTGCCTTCTATGTGCTTAGTTTCCACTTATGCTGCTGGCACTTGAATGTGTGAGGAAAGGGGAGAAGGGAAAGTTAGTGATAGGAGCCTTGAGCTTATCCCTTTGAAAAATGAGATAGCATTAATCGAAACCAAAGAAATGAAAGTATGAAAGCCATAGAGGTGGGGAAGAGGGATACTCCATCCACATTTGCTGGGTTTGAGGTGCCAGCAAGGATCCTGTATAGAAGTTTCCCAGAAATGAATGTAAGACAGAGATTGGGGCATATTGAGATTAAGAGCTAGGGAGAGATTCTGGCCTCCTCCTTGGAGACTTGACTAAAGAGAGAATGTACAGAGGTAGAGCTGAGGGGGAGACACAGCCAGAAAGTGTCTTCAGAGAGGGCAGCTTATATTTCAGAACCAAAGTGTTACCTGTGACTCCAACTCTTTGTATCCCTGGCCTGCCATGCTGCGTGGCATTTTCATCAGCTTGGTGAAAGCCACCTAAGAAGGGTCACACACTGTTGAATGGATATTCCTGGTTAACAACCCATTGCCATCTATTGTTTTTTCAGGCCAGAATATTAGGAGGAAGGCACAGAGTCTGGTGCCAATAAGAGTTCAGATGTGACTTTTGGGTCCATTGGGAGAAAACAGGTTGGAAGAGGGGATTGAATGAGCTAGGATGGGAGGTGTTTGCAAAACCTGGCAGGAAGAGTTGAAAATGTATTGTTCCAGGGGATTCAAACAAATCTTATTAATTTGTTAGGTGATCCTCATGTTAACAGTGATTCATGAAATCCATGTTCAGCTCCAAAACTAAGAAAGGGGAAAAATCAGGGGAGGATGAAGAGAGTTCAAAGAGGTGTATACTAGCAGAGAAGATGTGCTCTATTCACTCTGGAGATCTTTTGACAACCAGGCACACATCATACACATGGATTGTAAACCATCAGACGTAGACACTGTAAATCAACACACAGGCCACGTGTACAGAGAGGTCTGCACACAATATACAGGCAGACACTCATTCACAGGCAGGCTGGTGAAGGCCAAGGCAAAGGTGAAAGGTCAGGCCTCTAACCTCAAGGGACTATACAGAATCTCAAAGGTGGCAGTTTGCTGGAACAGTGGCACTGTTTAAATGGTTAGGAGGTGTGGCCATGTTAGAGGGAGCATGTCACTGGAGGTGGGCTTTGAAGTTTCAAAATACCCATTTTAAGTCCAGAGTTGGATGTAGATCATGGTCATGGTGTTTCCTCATAGCAACAGGACATTGATTAAGACAAATAGTTACATAATGGATTGCATCATCTTACTTTTGGGTTCCCTGGACTTCTGGTATCAACCATTTTGTGCTGACTCATGGCCCTCCATATTCAGCGTTAGCCAACCTGGCCCATGCTAGATATCTGTCAGCGCCATAGTGTTGAAGTATAAATGGGCCCTTAGGTCTCTGTTTCCTACAAACAGAACCAACATGGCTTATTCTTTTGTCCTTTAAAATTTGGATCATAATCTTTGATGTGTTGTTTTCTTGACTACTTTTTGCCTGTAGTCAGTGGTGTGGAAATTGTCATTTTATAATAAAGAAGGAATTGTACAATGGAAACTGTTTTCCAGAACATCCACAAATTTTTGCCTTTCCTCTTTTCACAAAATTCTAAACTTCAAAATACCAGTGCTCAGTGTAAGTGTTCAGTGTTTTTCAAGTTGCATAACTAATAGGAGATAACCAGTTTTAACAGTTACAGAGCTGCAGAAGCCTCTGAATGAGCTCACTGCCCCACCCACCCCCACTCCCCGTTCTCACAGGCTCTCCCTTTCCTAACTTAGAAGCAGAGTAATGGTCTAGGACCATCTTTACATCAGACCTAGGAAATGGCTCTGGAAAATGCCTTGTTCAGACTTGTGTCTTTTGAAGAACATGTTCAGTAGCATAATTTCTGGATGATTTTTTTGGTGTATTATATAATCTCCACACATTGAAATTATTTAAAAACGCAAAGATGGAAATCAGAATTCTGAGGCTTCTTTGGCAGGATGGTGAGATTGCTCAGTGGTCAGAGCACTTGACACTTTCCCAGGGAATCTGTGCTGAATTTCTAGTACCCACATCAGGCAGCTCAAAACCTCCTGGAATCCAAACCCAGAAGATATGATGCCCTCTTCTGCCCTCCGTGGAAACCTGCACATATATACACAAACTCATATACATATATGTAAATACAAATAAAATACATATGAAGAAACGATTTCTTAGGAGAAGGTGAAGATACACCAGAACACATGATTAATAGCCAAGTTTCTAATTTCCCAGTTAGTTGCTCCCAAGTAGTCCATCATGATTGTAAAAGTGCGCTGTGATAAAGACCGGGCTATCCAGCAGGGCCAGCCAAATCTGCCATCAGCTTGAAAGACCACAGCATAATATAGCTAGTATTGATGATGATGATGACGACGGCCAGGGTGTCTTAGGTTCCATCTTTCACATCTGTTGTATAGCAGAATAGTTTTAATAGAGTTTAAACATAGTTTCTAATGGAATATACTATCCCATTTAAATAGAAGAATGTTCTTATGAAATTTCCCCTTATCACAGATACAACAAATGATGCTCAGAGACGAAAAGTGATTCTCTGATTTCCACATGTTGAAAACTAGGTAGAGCTGTGTAATCCCAAGTGCCTTGAGTACTGAAAGATGCGAAATTTGTCATTTACTCGTTTTTGAAAACCTGGTGATCCAGATTCAGTATAACTGTTCTTCATTTTCAACCATGTTAAATAAGAATATTTGTGTTCACATATACACTAGTCTCTTCTACTCCAGTGTCGTGTTACCCATGTTCCACTGTAATCATGGAGCTGGGAAGAGTTTTTGTTTTGTGTCTAGCTATATCCCCCATCGAGTCCACTGTGACTAACAGCGTTGTTGACTGAAGACCAGAGCTGACATTACAGATGGTGGCCACCGCACAATAGCATGGTTAATACCAGTATACACAGAGACACATAAATGGGAAGATTTAAGGTGTATATGTCATATAGATTTGGGATATGTTTAGAAAGCAAAATTACCAGAATGTAACATTTGTTTCTGGTGATTCCATTTCCTAAATATGCCTTTTTTATTTTTATTTTTATTTTTATTTTTATTTTTTTTTTGGTTTTTCGAGACAGGGTTTCTCTGTGTGGCTTTGGAGCCTGTCCTGGAACTCACTCTGTAGCCCAGGCTGGCCTCAAGCTCACAGAGATCCACCTGGCTCTGCCTCCCGAGTGCTGGGATTAAAGGCGTGTGCCACCACCATCCGGCTCCTAAATATGTCTTATGCCCTTCTATATCTCTGTGTCTGCAGCTCCCAGTGCCCCCAGTACCACCCCCCTCCTGGCAGATAGCTCCCTCTACTCTCTTCTCCCTGGTCCTGTCCCCCTTTCTCTGATCTGTCCTCTAGTACAACTAGATTATTCTTCCCAGGCAGGCCTGATGTTTGATTCTCTGAAGGAAGGGCTTTCCTGGCTACCTGCTCCGGTCTTCCCAGGTTTGACTCAATCCCCATCTCATGTTTGCCTGGGAATGGGACACCACCATCTTTGGAAAGCCTCTCTGCTCTGTCTTCCTGGAATGGCCTTGGATCCCCTAGTGTTCATTAGAGCATTTTGTATAGTTCTAGGAGCAGGCTACAACCCAGTTAAGCACTCTTTAGCATCCTGTCTCATTCATAGTGTTCCTCACAATGCAGAATGACATAGCAATTTATTATCTATTACTCCATGTCTCCTACACTCAGTTTTTAGGCTTTTGGGGAAGACTGCCAGCATCCTGCTTCCTATTGTTTCCCTACTCCCTCACATGGTACCTGAGCTTTATAAGCTCAAAATGATAATTCAAAAACATTTTGCAGGGTTTAAAATATTGAACTTTTCACCCTTTAGCTATAGAAGATAATAATAGAGCTAAGAGGATTTAGGAATGGAAGATATTAAATAAAAATTTGGAAAATAGCAGCTGAAGGCATCAGTATAAGATAGAAATAGCATAAAACACTGAGATGTGGCATCAGGCACAGCTAAAGAGTAGTGAGATACATGCAAAAAGACGTAAGGGAAAGAATGGCCTATGTCTTGTTGATTTAGTGGGGTTGGGAATAAAACACAGGTCTCACAAATGCTAGGCAAGTGAGCCACATGCCTAGGCCCCAAAAGATGTCTTCTGAAAAGACTCCATTAAATAAACCAAAAAGTTAGGGACAAGTCACCAGATTTAATCTGGAAGAAGTTACTGAGAAATTCCCCTCCCTCCCTCCCTCCCTTCCTTCTTTCTCTCCTTCCTTCCCTCCTTGCCTCCCTGTCTTCCTTTCTTCACTCCTCTGTTCTTCCCTTTTTTCCATAATTAAAATATAACTCGTGAGTGAAGAGCCATTTAATAGTCACTGGGGCAAAGGCTGGGCAATATTTATAGAGAAGCAAGGGTTCAATTGGGTAATTTTCTATAATGGGTGTAGTGAGTGAACATGAGGATAATACAGAGAGTGCATCCCAACAGAGAGTTTTTAGTTAAGTCCACTTACTGAGAAAGCTATAAGACATTTTGCCAAGTGCTTTAAAAGACCACAAAGTGACATTGTTACCATAGCATCTGAAATTGAAACATACTTTTGGGGAGATTCAAATACTGGAATTTACTTCTCCAGAGTAGTGAGGGCAGATGGGATCATGTTGTTTGGTGATTCTTCACTCATGTTAAATGATTCTGCCGTACTTAGCTGATTAACTGTTAGGAGGGTTAGACATTACCAACAGTAGTTTCGTTTTTAGTTTACATCATGTGTAAAATTCTTAGATGTAAAAGTGAGCGATTTGTGAATCATATCTCTTGTGCAAGCCTTAAGTGAATGTCTGTGCAGAAACTCCACATTTTGAAAGAAGACAGTGATGGTGCCTCACCAAAGGATGATAAGAGAAAGAACTGTTGTGTTGATCTGAGAGACAGGGTTATAGAGCAGAGGCAGAAACAAAGCCTCACAGCTGGGTACTGTGTGCACTGTGGCTGTATGACTACAGATGAGCAGAAATCTCAAACAGGCTGCATTCAGGTCTGACTTCCTTCACTTATTACAGGAAGAACCACTTTAGCCAGACTCACAGCCCATTGCCCTTTTAGTATATCTATTTCCTAGAACTACATTAGGACACTGGGACAGGGCTGCTCGAGAAAGCTTGCCCCCAGACTGGTGTACTGACTACAAGTCACTATACCCAAAGTCCAAGTACACCATTGCAGTCCATGATCATCTACATGCAGGTTCAGAATATGCCACACAAGAAACAGAGAGACAGCAGCAGACTCATCTGATGCCTAATGTGGGAGCTCCAACTATTTTGAGCAGTGTCCACAGACTCTGAAGTCCACCTACACACAAGCTGTGTGAGATTTTAAAATTGACCATCTTGGCATGTGAAGAGAATTTTACATTAGCACTGGAAGATGCTTGGGATCTCAATGGGAAAGGAGTATCCTCAGGGGTCCCAAACCAGCTCATGTCTTTTGATCAGGAATAAGTCACAATGTTCCAGTTTCCTGGCATGATTTTAGGAGAATGAAGCTAGAATAAGTCAAAATTACATTACTGATTACCACCAATGTCAATCAAAATTGCTACATGATACAATCCTGCAGAAAGTTGTGTGGGAAGGGTTAGCTGCTCAGACTTCATTGTTTTCTAGGACCTTGTAGGTTACAGGTTAGCAACTAGGTAGCACCTAATATATACATATTTTTCTGCCTAAAAACATCTCAAGGTAGCTGTAGTTTTAAGGCCTTTAAGCTTAAGATTTGCTTTTGTTCTCTGCTGTGAGCTTGGGGGTTCTAAAACCTGAAACATGAACATGCTTACAGGGAATTGTAATGAGAGTTCCTGGTTGAGACTCACAGAAATGCAAGGTTTCATTCTGTTCTCTTGAGCAGAGTGAGACTCTGGCTGGAACACTGTCATCTTCCTCCAGAAACGGACAACTTCAGGCTGAGAGTCAAACCTGTATCTTCAGATTATTTTTAAGCCTGTTTCCTCATGAATTCATTTTTCTTAAGAATTCTAGTGAGACTGGGAAATTTCCATGAAAAGAGGCATGTAACTATCGAGAAAAAAAAGGAAAGCTCCACTAAAATGGTTAGGTTAAAAATAGAAGATTTATTGGGGGGGGGGCATGGGCGGGTAAGTAAGCAAGCAAGCAAAAATTAACTGAAATTCTCCAGATTTACTATGACAAAGAGCTTAATGAACCTTATGAGGTAATTTGATGTCTGTGTGAACAGGTTGAAACTAAAATGCCAAAGTCTCACCTTGCCCAAGTAACTTTGAACACAAGGCACAGAAGACGACATTTCAGAGTTTTTCCCATGTGCATTTTAATGTTACTGTAGGAGTGAAGGAAGCCATGAGTGAGTGAAGTCCTGACTGAATGTGTATTGTTGACATAGGAACTGCCATGTGGAGGACTCCAGGGCCTTGGACCCGTGGAAAATCTGCAAAGCCATTATTCATATGGCCTGGGTTCAAGAGGAATGCAAAGCTTTCTTTACCAATCCTGGCCTGAGTGCCAGTGTTTAGGGCAATTGACCAGAGTGTATGTAGCAACTGCAGCTTCCTCCTCCCAGTTGTTTATAGTCTGAGGCTGCTCACCTCCAGAGACCTCCTACTAAGCCTCCCCCTCCCCCTGTGCTGTACCTAATGAACTCCCTGAGGATCCTAGGTGCAGAGGTAGTGATCTCCCGATTCCAGCTTTACTGTGTGCATGTCCGTGCGTCTGTCCTTTCTTCATTCCTTCACTGCTCCTAGTCAGGGTTCCAGGACCTAAGCCCCGGTTGAGGCGTGTTACAGCAGAGAAATGACCATGAGCAGCCGTTCCATTTCTACCGTTTGCATCTCCTCAGTATTCCTTTGCATCTCTGGGTTGCTCATTTGTGTCCTGGGGATGAGAGAAGGATGTTGAACGGGATGATGTTATCATGGGCATCTCATTCCTACTACATCCTCAAACTCTGAGTCTGAGCCTCAGATAGCCTGAGGTAGTCACCAGCATTGAAGACCAAGAACTCTCCTCCTCACCCCCCTGCCCCCTCCTGTGCTGTCTGGCAGAGTCTGTGGTAGCAGATGTGGTGAGAATGTGTAGGGCTGCCAAGACGCTTAATCTAGCCTTTGAGACTGTTGTGTCTGTCACCTCAGATTCCAGATTCAGGAAGATATTAACTCATCCACAAAGGATCGTGTTCTCAAGGAGGAGGAGGAATAATTTGTATTGGCCAGACCTAGAAGCAGGCAATGTATAAATCAGAGCACCAATTGTGAAGTCATGTTGGAAAAGACTTGCTCCAGAACATTTCCACTGTGCTTTATTCTTATAATGCCAAGTTATTGAATGCCCGCTTCTTGTCAAGTATGTTTCACATTGGGTTGGTGTTCACAGGGTAACTGAAAACTAGAAAGGTTTTTCATTGACAACTAGCTGCCAATATTAGGAATTCGTTCAGGCTTGCTCAGGCTAGAGGGTTAATATCACTGTGAATAAGTATCTGATAAAAAAATCAACTTAGGGGATGAAGGGCTTATTTTGGTTTCTAGTCCATCATAGTGGGGATGTCATGGAGACAGAATGTGGAGTAGCCATTCACATTGTTTCTGAAGTCAAGAAATAGAAAGAAACAGAGCTAGGCTATGAACTCTCAAGGTTCTCCACTAGTGATGGACTTCCCTCAGCAAGATGCCATGTCCCCAAAGGTCTATAACCTTCTAACACAGTTCAACCTGCCCAGGACCAAGTCTGCAAACGCATGAGGCTCTGGGGGCCATTTCACATTCAAATACAAGGGAAGCTGTAGAAAAAGAATGGAGGTATTCAAAAAGAGTATGTGGGATAACCACCCAGGCCTAGGGGACATGGACGCTCTGAAGCACCCCTCCTTCTTCTCTTTCCCTCCTTTATGCTCTTCAGACCAAATAGTCTATCATCTCTGTAGGCCTGCTCCACTGCAGTCAAGCTTCTTCTGCTCACCCACAGGTTCACAGGCCCACAGGCCCACAGGCCCACAGGCCCACAAGCCCACAGGCCCACAGGCTCACAGGCCCACAGGTCCACAGGCTCACAGGCTCACAGGCCTGCTAGCTCACCATGACTATGGACTCAAGTACTCACAGTGCCTATCTCCACTCATTATCCTAAGTCTCTAGGCTCCTTAATTCATGTCCTCTTAAAAGGGTAAGGTCTACTTACCCTAGACTGCAGATCTTATATCTTTAGTGAGATATCTCAACTTAAAAGGATATATTGCTTCTCCACTCAAGCCTCTTGGAATAGAACTTCTTAGACCAGATCTTCCCTACGTCAACTGGGAAGATTTGTCCTTTGAGTTTCTACTTATGAAAGTCTCTTGGGCACACCTTTATCACTCTACTCATGGAACTTCTATGGACCTTGTTGCAGGTCCCATAAGATAGTCTCTTTAGGTCCCAGGCAATGTTCGACTGTGACTTTGGAGTCTTATTTAAGTCAATTATTTGTGTCCTACCCAGGACCCTTTCTTTCCTAAGGGCATCATCCAGATCTTCAGTCTTCAGTATGGTAGCTATCAGCTATTTAAGCTAAAATTAATTTAAATTAAATTTAAAAGTAATTCAGTTCTCAGTTTCACTATTTACTAATCATAGGACAAGTAGTCACACATGGACAATGGCTACCATATTAGACTCATCAAGTAGGGAGTCTTTTCATCATAATAGAAGTTCTGTGGGACAGTGCTGTGGTGAGCATTCCTGTCTGAACAAAACATCTGACAGAAGCAACTTAAGGCTGAAAGGAAAAGTTCATCCATTACAGCTGGGAAGGCCTGGCCATGGGAACTTGTGGAATGTCTTGACATACAGGTACAAGGCAGGGCACACAGAACAGTTGGCTATGAAGACCTATGGCCAAAACCCTCAAGTACTACCCCTCCACCCACAGCAACACGGTTCTTCCAACTAGGGCCTGCTGTGTAGCAATTTACTCTGAGTTGAAACATTTCATCCTAAATGGAGGCACATTACTCCAGAAGTAACCAACTCACAAGTCTCAGGAAGTCTATGAAATTTATCAGCTTTACAGGGTTCCTTTCTCTCTGAGTTTCTATTAGCACTGCTGGAGTTCTATAAGGACTGCTGAAATGAGACTGTTTTACTGTCCATTTGCCAACAAGTTATGTCTTAGGAATGCAGGGTGCGTGAGTTGCCACTCAGGCTGACGTAGGCTTTTATCATAATTAAGCTGCTTTTGAGTCATTTCTCTTACAATAAGTAACCCCTCACCCATATTCCTATAAGTAAGCCCAGTAAACCCATTGGTTGGCCAAAGTATACTTTGGTAACATTGTTTCTCTGCTTTGTCATTGGTTCCAGTCCTGGAGTGAGTAGATGATTGTCATGTTTACCCAGAAGCTATACAACAGACCCACCTCCAAAAAGCTCCATCCCCCTCCCTCAAAATCAGTGTTACCAGTTGCGGGGCCAAGTGTTCAAACACATAAACCAGTAAGAGACTTTTCACATTCAAACTGTAACTCTAGGTGTTTTATTAAAAGGCAGATTCTGAAGGGACTCTAGCCATCCCCAGCCTGGCAAACATGGCTCTGGCAGGCCTTGCCCTTCTCCCCCATTCCCTCTGCCTTGCTAAAAACCATTAGATTACATTCCTAAAGCTAGCCACCAAGGTCTATTCCCTTATTTGACCATTTCCTCCTCCTGAGGCTGACTACCAAGGTCCAGCTATTGAAGTATTGAAGTCCAGCAATCAAAAGCCCCATTTGACTCACCTAATTAATATGCCCAATTAAAATTAAACACCTCATCCTAACACAGGGTTCCCATGTACCTTTATTAACTGCCATTTGCCCATGCACCATGTCTGTCTCCTCTCTATCCAAGCCCCCCTCCCTTCTCCCTGGTCCTCTGTTTCCTGTGTTTGTCTCTTATCCCTGCCCTCTGTTCCTCTGGGGCAAATAAATCTCCTTTGTGCTGACAACTTGGCCTTGGGGGTCCTTAGCCAATACTTTTCCTTTCAACTTCTCATTCAGTTGTTCTAGGTTGTACCCCAAATTACACAATTCTAGGAAAGTCCTGGGAAATGGAGACACTGGGAATTCAGAGACCACTGATCCAGGATCCAGAGAACATGATGCTATATTAAGTGGAGCCATGTGTGAACTGTTGATCAGTGTGGGAGGGGTAATTCTTAGGAAATGAGAAAGGAATATGAGCGGCTTGTTGCAAGGCAGACTTCAAGGAGGACAAATGAAAAATTACTTGTCTGATTTAGGCCCTAGAAGCCATTACAGGGGGTCCAAACATGATACTCCCCTTAGAGCAAGGCCTTCTAAGTATGGTGAGCACATACTAGCAAGGGATAGCTTTCTCTTGTAAAGTACCAATGAGTAGACAGTTCAGGCTTTGTGGGCCCCATGATCTCTGCCAGCTACTCAAGTAGGCTATTGTGGCAGGAAAGCAGCTTCAGACCATTATGTGAGGAAGAGGATGTGGCTGTACGTTTGCAGAGGCAGGGGACCTGCTGGTCTGGGCCTGCTCCTGCACTAGTGGGTCACAGTGGGTGAAGGACTTTAGAATGAACTCAACTCCCAGCTTGTCACTTAGATTCTGTATAATACAGATTCTATCTTACCTACTCTTATTATTAGTTATTACTAATAAAAATAGCAAGCATCAATTATTCATATAATTAATGTTTAATGCTAGACTCAGAGTAATTTTCTAGTATACAATTCATAATACTTCAGTGATACAGAATTTGAATGGCAATATGCAGAAATTATAAGTCGGGGGGGGGGCTACAGATGTTGACCAGTGGGTAGAGTGCTTGTCTGGTATGCATGAAGCCCCGGGTTTGTCCCCAGCACCACATAAACAGGACATGATGGCACCTGCCTTTGATTCCAGCACTTGTGAAGTAGAGGTAGGAACAGCAGAAGTTCAAGGCTGTCTTCTGTGATTTTGAGGCCATTCTGGGATCCATGAACTCCTAAGTAAAAAGTAAATGGATGAATAAATTAATGAATAAGCGGTTTCCCTAGAAATGCAGCTTGAAACAAAATCTAGATAATAAAATTTAAAAACTAAAGCTATTGTCTGATTCCTTTCTCCCCCACAGAATACAAATAAAGGTTTGTTGAACAAAATTAAGACTTCATATTTCATAATTCACAAAGCTAAAGAAAGATTAGGTGATTCCTACCCCAAAACTTCACCTTTACCTCCAACCATCAAAATGTTTTTACCATATGTTATCAAACATATGTTATAAACAACACCAGTCCTCTAAATATGGCTGTTGCAGATGTTATCCTCTTCATGGTATGGGACGACATGATCTTAAACCCTTGCAAAGCATGTCTGGCAGCTCCAGCCTGCTCATCATTTTCATATTCCACAAATGCAATGCCATTCCTTTTATTTTTCATGTTGGGGCCCCAGATAATGGACCTCAGTCCTGAGTGGATGAATTGCCAAGTTTGCTGTGAGTGGAAACAGACCTGGGATTAGCTGCTGGTTCAGCAGGGCTAGCTTCCTGGCTGCACCATGGCACTCGTTTTCTGACAGTGTTCGCCTGTGATATAGCATGTCCAGAACCCACAGGCACTGCTTCAACACTGTCCATCATCAAGGTTCTTCTCAGCCTTGACAAGTCTTGCTGAGCTCAAATAACTGGTACTGAATGCTGGCTGTAAATGCGACTGTAGGAACTATAGACATCCACTGAAAAGTTCCATAACTCATTTTCTTGTTTTTTCTAGACTTTTGAGAGAAGAATTTAGACAACAAACATCTCTCTAAAGTGCTAGCCAACATTTTTCAAATAAGTCTTTAGTCATTCTGTAGGAATTTCTGTGGAAGATAAAAACAAAACAAAAAAACAAGATAATTTCATTTGCACTGCTTTTTCTCTTAAGAATAAATTGGGCTGGCAGGATGGTTCAGCATGGACACCAAGCCTGAAGCCCTGAGTTCAATCCTTGGGACCCACATGGTGAGAGGAGAGAATTATGAGAATCGTCCTCTGGCCTCCATATATGCTGCTTAACATGCATATACCACCTCCCATGACACACACAGAAAATACAAATAAACTTGGTAAATTTTCTTCTGAAGGAGAAACAGTCCATGCTACATTCTATGGAGGACTTCTGTCTTTAGCTCCAAGGAGGCTCAGCTTCCTGAGATCTGAATTCCAGATCACACTGATTCACTGTCATTGCTGCTTCTGTCTGACTCTCCAGAACCTTGTCATTATAATCACATTTTCCTCGACACACTTGGCTTTCCACACACAGCCCCCTGGCAGCCATCCATCTGTTATTGCCATGGGCTTCAGAGTTCTTTGTTTCAAAAGTACCCTGAAGGTACTGGGTGTGGAGAAGGGCCTGTGTCCCATACTTTCAGGAGATATATAAGACACAGCATCAATCTTATTTCATTGAGAGGGAAACTGAGGTCCATAGAATTGCAGCAACATACACAAGCTCATTTGCATGATTTCAGAACGTTTGTCTCAAGCCCAAGCCTCTTCCTCCATGCTTCCTTTTAGCTCTAACTGTGGTGTCATTTTGCAGCTGTCTAATGGGACCTTAGATGGCTGTAGGGTTGAGCATGGTGAGGACCCAACAGCCTCGGGTAAAGATGCATTTGAAAGACATGAAATATTTCCTTGACCCTGGTGTATAGACTGATAATCACCCGATGTATAAACAGCCAGGGATTAGCTACACTGGAGTACTTGCTGCCTGTAGAAATGTCTATGCACTAAAGACAATGTTATCAGCCAATTGATCAGACAAGAGTCCGAGAGCCAGTGGGTCTCCTTGTTTGTTGTGACTCATCATGCCAATCAAAACCAATTTAATCTTAAATTGTGCCTGGGCTTTTACAACCACAATATTGGAGAAAACAAAGGTAGACCTTCCTTATACCATATTAACAAAAAATGGGCAGGGTAGGGCACTAATGTTTTTTGTTTTTTTTTTTACTTAAAAGTATACCACTATATAGACAACTCCACCTATAATTGAAAAGTGAATGAAGAACACCCTCATAGGGAACAGCGGAGACAGGCACCACATAAGACAGGCACCACAGAAGCCA